>APFE030502700.1:326683-424266 GCA_000404065.3 Pinus taeda | reverse complement strand
TTTTATTGAACAGTGATCCAAAACGCAAGGAGAAATACATATGGGACTGTGATGAAGAGATGTATGGTTCGTGTAAATGACAAGGAAGCATCTAAATCCAAATCATAACTGTATCAACCAAATTCATGCGTGTTTTTGGTGGTCTGCTATGCACTGCACCCCAATCTTCAAACGAGATGGCAGTGAGCCTTAACAACCGTTTTTTCTGGAGCTCCAATGGATGTTATGTATCCTTTGCTACACTAAGCAAGTGGAAGTAATTGTACAATAAGCAAAATCTATCTAACTCATAAGAAAATCGAATTACCAGACTGCCATTCAAATTGCATGTGCAAATGAAACTTAAAGTGCTGGAAATGAAATAGAAACAATACTACAACAGAGGGGATCTATGGCTCTCAGGTTGGGCCCTAACCTGAGAGCTATAGTCTCCTAATAAAACTCAGGAATAGCTCACAAACTGTCTTCTTTATTCATAATTCAACGTCATGCCAAACTGGCTTACAGCAAAAGAAAACAAAACTGGACTGCTTCCAAAATTATATGATAACCCAAGAGATTCAACAACCTATCTAAGGCTAAGGCCTCCAGATTTATACAAAAAATGATGATCCGCCAAGTAGCCTTGATTCTAGGAGCTCGGCTGTCCAACTGAAGTTTAACTGCGGATTTGGGAGGCAGTCAGAACTGCTGTTCTGGTAGAACAGTTTATGACTGTTGTTCCTGTAGGACAGCTGGCTACTTCGGAGGCTCGGAGGGGAGATTGATTGGAGCTCGGAGTTCTTGGTGGGAATCACGAGGAATGTCCCAATGCCGTGGACATCTCTCCACAAAATCAGCAGTGCCACCTTATTGTCTCCTTATCCCTTTTGCGTTGTCTCTTGTTCCCCTTTTTTTAATGCCAAAACCTGGAATCACAATGCATTAGTCACGTAGATGAAGTGTCTAACCTTCCTCCTACAAACAACATGAATAAACTAAGAAATGCATGCATAAGCAAATAAAGATGAATGGTTTGAGCAAGTAAAGTAGGCCAAAATGAGCCCAAATTGTACCAAAATTGGGGCTCATCAGTTGCCATAATTTTTCTGTCAATTTTTCTTGCCAACTTGAATGCCTTCTCCAATGAATCAGGTTCCCAAAGGCAAACCTCATGTTGGATGTGATCCTTTAAAGTCCCTATGAACACATCAATCTTATGCTCCTTTAGAATATCTTTTACCCTTATATTCAATTTTTGGAAGTCTTCAATGTGCTCCAGCATTGAACCCTTTTGTTTGAGATTTATCAATTGGCTAGAAAGGGTGTTGCTTTTTGTATCCTCATAATGTGCTATCATTTCTTCCATAAGAATTTCCCAAGTGACAATTTTTTTACAACAGCAAATCCATTGATACCATACAAACTGAAGTTCCAAATATAAAGTTTCAATGCGTACCTTTTGTGTCCTTTGCACATTATGGACATTGAAATATTGCTCCATCTGTAGTATCCATGTTACGGGATCCTTTCCATAAAAATTCCTCATATCGATCTTTGGAACATGGTGGGTCTTCAATCCAACGTTAGAGTCTATGGAATCACGACTAACATTTCTTTTTTAATCATCACGAGTTTCCTTTACTACCCTTTCACCATTAGTAAGCATTTCTTGTAGCAACTTTGTCAAATCTATCTTCAAATCTTCCATGTTGCCTTTAAGTTTTTCTTCTATACCATCCATCTTAGCTTCCATTCCATTCTTTAAACCATTCATCTTAGCTTAATTTACTTTTTGTGAGAGTGAAATTTGTTGCACTTGGTCTCGTAATTTTGATATATCATGTTGCATTTCTTCCTCTTCTTCATGTGTCATAGTAGAGATTTCAGGTTGCTTACTAGGTTTTTCCCTTTTCTTTCTTCAGGTCATCAATGAATGATAATTATTCTTCACAATTCCCTTTGAATCACTTCAAACTACTTCCTCAAACAAGGCTTATGCAAATTTAAAAAAAAAAACTACACAACTTTTTTTTTCTTCTTTATATGATCTTGATCTTGAAATACCGATAACTCTGTAATTTTGGATCTCCAAGTTCTAAAGTTTCTGCCTGTGATAGCCCTCTGAGTCTTCTTTCCAACCTCACAATTCGGATTCAAATTGGATTCTCGAAGCAATAGTTATGCCCAACCTCCCGCGATGACCTAATTATAGACAGGTTTAGTATAACGAATTTGTACGATGTGCCATGTGTCACTGTTTCGACCTTAGGTTCTGAAAACGAAACCCAACAAACCAAATATTTTCTTCTTTATGTCACCTTTTACAAAATTTGAATCAGATTATCAAAGAGAAAGTTATAACAATTTTCCAAAGGTGACCTGTTTGAGATCCAATGCGGGAGCCTCCAAAAACCCTAACTTCCGCAGTTCATATCTCCGAAACTATAGTGATTCAAGATATAAAATTCGGTCACGTGGTTCATCACGGTTGTGTCTCAAATGGGTTTTAATTTCCTCTTCTGAAGATTCGTAGAATTTTTTTTATAGCAAAACAACCACGATGACTTGTTTTAAGCAGTGAAACCCTAGAATCCAAATCTCTGATACCAATTGTCATGCAACCAGCTCACAAAATAGAAGAAAGAGATAGATCAATGACTTAAAGCATAGCCTATTCAATGGGGAATACTCCTTTACATTACACAAATGAAAAATTCTTCGATGATACAAATGACAAGACCTCCTTTCTATATATAGGAGTCTAAGGGGTCACAATATAATCAGAGCCAACATAACAATAATAATGTAAGGGAACAATAATAACAATAGTGGGATTCTATGGGGACAATAATAATAATATGGGGACAACATGGGCACAAAATAATAATAACGTGTACAATGACAATAATAATAAGCGAATACACTAGTATTATAGGGACCTAACAGATTTTATCACAGGTTTACCCAAGTCCGAAGGAAAGAGTGTCATCATGGTGGTAGTTAATTGACTTACCAAGTATGTACACTTTTGTGCATTATCTCATCCCTTAAAAGCCAATATAGTTTATACTGCATTTATGGAAACAATTCAAAAGCTACATGGAAACCCAAAGATTATTATAAGTGACAGAGATCCCATTTTCACTATAAATTCTTAGACGGAATTATTTTATTGTCTGAGTACTCAGTTAGCTCATAGCTCATCGTATCATCCTCAATATGATGGTGAAACTGAGATAATGAACAAATGTTTGGAAGGATATCTTCGTTGCTTTGTATCTGATAAACAAACACAATGGGTCAAATGGTTGCCTCTGGCTGAATGGTTGTATAACAGTTACTTACATACTGCAGCAAAAATGACCCTATTTATGGCACTTTATGGATATCATCCACCATCCATCACATCATATTTAAGAGGAAATTTTAAGGTTCAAGTAGTGGAAGATCACATCGAGCATCAACAACAAGTTCTCTAACTCTTAAAGGATAACTTCACTTTGGCATAGAATAGAATGAAACAACAAGCAGATCAACATCGCAGTGAAAGAAGTTTTGATGCAGGTGACTGGGTATTTTTACGGCTACAACCATACAAAAAAATGTCCCTCGAGCAAGCTAAGAGATATAATAAATTATCACCAAAGTATTATGGTTTGTACAAGGTGTTGCAAAAGATTTATATGATGGCATACAAATTGGAGCTTCCTACAGCTTCCCGAGTGCACCTAGTTTTCCATGTTTCATGCGTAAAGAAGGTTATAGGTGACAAGACCCCAGTTCAAACAATATTGCCAGAACTTGACAAGGAAGGAAAAATAATATTAGAACCTAAAGCAGTCACAGAAAAAAGAACTGGACAACTACGAAATCGATCAATTTCAGAGTATCTCATCAAGTGGAAGAACTTACCCGCTGAAGACTCCACATGGGAAGATGAGAATTTTACAGAGAATCATCCAGAACTACTCAAATGTTGAGGACAACACTTTTCTGAAGGAGAGGGACATGTTAGGCCCTTATAATACTAGTGTATTCCCTTATTAGTATTGTCATTGTAGCCCCTTATTGTTATTGTTGTGCCCATGTTGTCCCCATATTGTTATTATTGTGCTCCATAGAGGCCCACTATTGTTATTTCTGTTCCCTTACATTATTATTGTTATGTTGGATTTGACTATATTGTGACCCCTTAGACTCCTATATATAGAAATGAGGCCTTGTCATTTGTATCATCCAAGAATTTTTCATTTTGTGTATTGTAAAGGAGGTTTCCCCCTCGAAGAGGCTGATTTTGAATTCATTGCTCTATCTTTTCTCCTATTTTGTGAGCTGGTTGCGTAACAGTTTGAGGGAAAGGGATTCATTAGGAAGATGACAAACTAAAACATCCAGGAAATGAATATATGGAAATTCTTCCAATTCCATGGTGAATTGGATGTGTGAAGAAAGGCTATTGGGGTGATTTAAGAAATTTTGAAGGGAAAGGAGCCCATACGGCCAAACCTCAAACATATCATCCAAAAAATGATACCAACATTTTGGTTTCAGATGCAAAGAATTGAGGGCCATAATCTCAAAATGTTCCATGAAGATATTAGCAGAAGTCAGAGACAGGGAGGAACCCATAGTTGTTCCTTTTATTTGTTCATAGCAAGTATCTATAAAACCCCACCCCATATTTACCTACTTTTACAAGCTCTCCATGGTAAACATGAGTTGAGAGTTACTATGCATGACCCGGCATCCAAGTTATATTTATGGAAATGGGGCCTACTACCTTTAATACTTACTACAACCTCCAAGAACATCAGATCACCCAAATGTCAAGCAACATCTACTGATGTACTTTTCCTACACTAGAACTACCTTTTTGACTCACCTCACAACTCAGCCACATGCATGCCAAGATTTCCATGTGGCTAGAAGGATCCAACCGCACATACATGCCATCCTCTATGTAGCTACAACCAAAATTTATCAGTTAAGAGACTGTGACCAAAAGCCATGTTCCAAATTTCCAGGGCTAGCTCCAGGCCAACTGCCTAGAAATGCCTAGAATCTCCCATAAATCTATCATTAACATGTAGGAGTCGTAATTTACTGTTCATGCCCTTATTTCTACTCAAACTTATCAAATACATGCAACTCATTTAGAAAAACACTTGGTAGACAAGGTACATGTAGGTCATGAATGCATGAATTCATTAAGTTCATCAAAGAATCATCAAGAAGGCTTGATGCCCTCTATTACTAGTTGCAATAACACACATTGGCTCATGCATTCATACAATATAAATAAGAGTCCATCAAACCATGGAATGGATCCATAACTAGAGAACATCATATTATGAGAAATATACCATGCATGTAACCAACATTTAACCAGATTAGAACCATGACAAATAATTCATAAAATCATACATAAAATCAGAACTTGTTCTCATTAATCTTAATAAGAATCAACACATAATAACGTATGCAAATGCTAACCAAGTCAGGGACTTCCACGTACCACCCAACCATAGTTTCGGTTGAACCAAATATCTCTTTCAACCAATCACCCTTGTGCCATATTCCAAGCATGAATGTGGGATCTCATTGGATAAACCAAAACAAAACCAACCATGGCATCTAGACTCTAAGTCACCTCCATCCTCAACCACAATGATTTCAACAAAACCAGTCTAAAAATCACCAAACCAACACAAGCTTGGATACCTCACAATTTCTTCACCATACCCAGAGGAATTTTCCTATCTCCACCCAACTATCAAGGTCTTCCTGGAGAAAACCATCTCCACCCCCAACACTTGGAATTTTTTTGAGACCACCTCACTTGGATCCAAAATATTCTGGCAATCCAAATCTAAAACAAGAATGAATCCCATCACACTATGGTTTTCTAGGAAATGGCAAGGCATGGTTGTAACCATTGTCAATCTAGGAAAATCCCATGCCAATGAAAAAAAAGTTATCATGTAAACAAAATGCATTAGCCATGCATTCAAACCCCAACAAGTAGATCACACATGCAACGTGTTACCTACAAAATCTTCCTATTGTATATTATCTCCCAATCTTCTCCTTGCACTCCCTTGCTTTCCTTTTCTTATCCTTTGCTTTCTTATTATCTCTTTCTTGGAGTATGATTTATTCCTTAGAAAAACCAAAGTTGTCCAAAATTGAAACTGATCAAAATCTTTCAATTGTTTTCAGATACCTTTTTATCATTAATGTCTAGTGTCTCTTACTTTCCTTTTCCTCTTTTCTTTCGTTTTCCTTTATTTTCTCTCTAATTTCCCTTGCATGCATATTCTTGTCTCTTCATCTTCCTTTTCTCATAATTTCCTTTATTTATTTTATTCAATTGCAATTTATTTCCTTTTGTCAAAGCCAATGCCAATTTCGTAGCCATTAATTAACTGCAATCAATACCCACTTTAATGTTTTTCCCTACATTCATTTTGGAATATGCATCCCATGACCTTGGTCTTATTTTTTCCTTTATAATGTCCTTCCATTTACATGGAAAGTCAACCCAGGGCTATTACAAACTCCTCTCCCTTCGGGGAACAATGTCTTCGGTGTTCTATGACATTTATGACCAACCAAAACTACTAAAAACAAAACACACTACTAATTGGAGATTTATAAACACAACTCGATGCAGTATTTACAATTACGACACACACACACACACACACACACACACATAATTCCATCAAATAAAGAAGTTTATAATTCTTGCATCTAATTAGCCATCTCCCATGTAGCTTTATCGGGCCCAAAGTGCTTCCACTACACTTTAACTTGCTTTATTACTTGGTTTTGGAGCATGAGTTGTTTCTACTAAAATATGCATTGTGGCTCTGGTTGGAACTATTCCTATGGTTCTTCCTACTATGCAAATTAATCAACCACATGATCAACATCCTATATGTATATCTTAAGCAATTTACTTTGAACGATGGTAGAAATGAGAGTTTGTATGCCACTAGTCCAATCCTCTCGAGGATCCCGAAAGGCCCACAATATTGAGGTGCCAACTTGGCACATGACCCAATCCTCAAGGAGATCCTCATGGACTTGATGCACAAGTACAAATGTTCCCCAACCTAAAACTCCTTGAATGCTCTATGTTGATCCACATAACTTTTCTACTTGTCTTATGTTTCCTTTAAATTCTTTTTAATAACCTCCGTATATTTCTCCATCTTAGCCAACATATCTTGTACAATCAACACCTTATTCACTGGATCACTCCATTTGATAGAAGTATTAGAACTCTTCTCGTATAGAGCCTCAAATGGACTCATATTCAAGGATTATTGATACCCATTGTTATAAGAGAACTCCACCAGTGGAAGATACCCTCCCACTTCCTATGTTGATGATTGACATACATCCTCAACATATCCTCAAGGATCATGTTAACCCTCTATGTCTTTCCATCTATCTGTGTATGATAAGTTGTATTGAAGGCTATCCCCAAGCCTACAAACAAATCCTTCCAAAACCTAGAAGTGAACTTGGCATCTCTATTTGATATAAGATAACTCCACCAGTGGAAGATACTCCTCCCACTTCCTATGTTGATGATTGACATACATCCTCAACATATCCTCAAGGATCCTGTTAACCCTCTATGTCTTTCCATTTATCTGTGGATGATAAGTTGTATTGAAGGCTAACTCTATCCCTAAGCCTACAAACAAATCCTTCCAAAACCTGGAAGTGAACTTGGCATCTCTATTCGATATAATATTCTTAGGAACTCCATGCAACCTCACTATCTTCCTCATGAATTTCTTAGCTACCTCACTAGCTGAATTCTTAGACTTTACTACAATGAAGTGAGCTACCTTGCTCAACCTATCAACCACAACCATGATGGATTCATGCTACCTTGATGTCCTAGAAAAACCTGAAATAAAGTCCATGGAAATGACCTCCCATTTCCATTTTGGAATCAGAATAGGATGCAACAAACCATTTGGATGCTTGCATTCAAATTTCACTTGTTGATAGTCCAAGTACTTAGCAACAAACTAAACCACCTACTTCTTCAAATTATGCTAATAGTAGAACTCCTTAACATTTGTCAAAGTCTTTTGGTATCTTGGGTGGACTGAATATGGCTTGACATGAAACTCTCTCAAAATAAATCTTCTTCAACTTGTTGTTATCTAGCACATAGATCATGTTCCTGAATATGACCAAACCATTTGTTGTGAGGTGATACTCCTCCTCCTAATCACCCTCGCCTTTTTTTTGCAATCTTTGCTTGAGCTTCTAATGCTTCTCATCATGTTGTCCTACACGCAAGATCTTCTCTTGTAAATCTGTCCCATAAGAGCTCACAGCTAAAATATGATTCACCTGCACTCTCTTATTGAGAGAATCTGTAACCATGTTCTCTTTGCCTTTGATATACATGATCTCAAAATCAAACTCACTGAGAGTAGCCAACCATCTAAATTTCCTTGCATTCATATTGGGTTGGTCAAAATAATACCTCAGTCCACTGTGATCACTCATTAATATGAACCTCCTACTAAGAAGATAATGTATCCACATCTTCAATGCATAAATGATAGTTTCCAAGTCAAGATCATGAGTCACATAGTTCTGCTCATGCTCATTCAACTTCCTTGATTCATAGCACACCACCTGTCCTTCCTACATCAGTACTCCACCAATTCCTTCCTTACATGCATCTGTATAAACCAAAAACTCCTTATCAATATCTACAGTCTTCAAAACCGGAGCATTGGTAAGCAAATGATTCGATTGATTAAAGCTAGTTACTCACTCAACAATCCATTCACACGTGTTCCCTTTTCTATGGAACAATGCGATAGGATAACTAATCTTGGAGAATTTCTCGATGAACCATTTCCAATAACTTACTAGTCTAATGAATGATTTTACCTCATCCATAATCCTTGAAGCTGGCCACTCCATGATAGCCTTAATCTTTTCTGGATCCACTATTATCCCTTCTGTGGAAACAACATGTCCCAAGTAATGAATCTCACTCTGAAACAAACTACACTTGTTGAGCTTGGCATACAACTAATTCTCTCATAACAATCTCAAGACCGTTTTCAGGTACTCTATATGTTCAAACTCATTCTTTCAATATACCAATATATCGTTAACAAATACTATCACAAACTTATCCAGAAAAGGGCACAACACGTTGTTCATCAAACACATGAAGGTGGCTGGAACATTGGTAAGACCACAAGGAACCACCACAAACTCATAGTGCCCATACCTTTGCGAAATGAAATCTTGTAGATGCCTTCTTCTTTGATGTGCACCTAATGATATCACAATCTTGGATCAATCTTTGAAAATATTGTTGCTCCCTTCAGTTGATCAAACAAATCATCAATCTAAGGCAATGGATACATGTTCTTGATAGTCACCTTGTTCAACTGCCTGTAATCAATGCACAATCTGAGAGTACCATCCTTCTTCTTTAAAAATAATATTAGTGCACCCCAAGGTGACACACTTGGCCTTATGCATCCCTTATCAAGTATCTCTTTAAGTTGTAACTTCAATTCCACCAACTCTGTAGTCCTCATTCTCTATGGAGCCTTAGATGTTGGTGATGCTCTTGGTACCAACTCAATATAGAAATCCACCTCTCTATGAGGAGGCAACTCTGGAATCTCTATAGGAAACACATCCTAAAACTGCTGCAAGACATGGTACTTCCTTAGGAATTCATCATCCTCAACATCCTTCCCTTTGTCACTGGAAAGATGAACTACAAATAATACACACACTTTCTTGCAACTACGCTTAGCTTGCATAGTTGTAACCATTCTCACTGATGTGGGATTCTTCTTTCCTTGCAATATTCTCTTTTCTCCCTCATCATCCAGGCACTCAATGGCATTCTCATAATAACATATCTTGATCCTGTGAGTAAATGGCCAATCCATGCCCAAAATCTTGTTATATGAACCCAAAGGAAACACATTTAGGTGTGTTGTTGTAGGCATGCCATTAAGCTCAAATTCACAAGATCTCACTCAATGATCAATTCTTCTCTTGGTACTTATAGCCAACTACACCAACCAACATTCTACATGCACTTCTTTATTCAAATGACACCAATCCACCAAGTTAGGACTAACATAGCTATAATTAGATCTAGGATCAATCAAAATGGAAACAACTTGATCATCAACCTTACCTTCCATCTCAATAATAGATTCCTGATGGTTTTCCTTCCCATTATCAAGCTCTGCATAGATCCAAGGAATGATATGACCAACATCCCCAGCTTCCTGTGCCTCTTGAGCACTATAGATTTGTTTCCTGCCACCCTCGTATAATGGACAATCCTTCTTGCGATGGTATTTACCACAAATTCAACACTTCAATTGTTCCCTGCCATTGCCTTTATTCTACTTCTCTCCAGATTGAGACACATGTCCTTTCTCAGTTGCATTAAACTTCTTATGAGGGTTTTCATTTTCCTTCTTACCTGCATCCTGAGATCTTCCTCGCTTCTTGGGCCATTTTCTTTTAGTCTTCTCATCACCTTTCCAGTCACGCTTGAACTCAAGCTTACACTTTGACTTCTCATAACAATGCTTCAACTTCATGATGGCTTCCTCTAAAGACCGAGGCTCATCAAACTTAATCTGATCTTTGAATGATAATAACCCACTGATGAATCTTTGGATTTTTTCTTTCTCATCCGATAGGGAACATACCTCAACAACTCTAGAAACTTGATTGTGTACACTTCATTTGTCATGGAACCAATCCCGAGCTCATAAAACTCCTTAACCTTTCCATCATAATATCTCTCAGATAGGTACCTCTTCTTGAAGAGTCTTTCAAACTCATCCCAAGTCAACTTCTCTTCTCTGATGCCTTTGACATTTTTAATATCTTCCCACCATATATTTGTTTTTCCCTTGAGACTGAAGGTGCCTATCTTGGCTTTCATGTTATCTTAATCATGCAATCTGAAAATTTTCTGCATACCAAGTAGTTATGCTTCTGTATCTTCTGATTTCTTCATTCCCCATCAAAAGTAGAAGGCTTTTCATTCTTGAATTCCTCCATAAAGTAATCACTCCTCCTATGATGTTGGTGATGATGGCAATGATGTCTCCTGTAAGAAGAGCTAGAATAAAACCCATGTGTACCAGTCCTCTTTTTAGGTTTATCCAAGAGTCTACCACTCTTCATTGTATTATCCATGTCCAACAATTAGCCGTATCTAAGACCTGCTTCCATCTTCCCCATTAATATTCTCCTCTTGTCTATCTCCATGATTGATCCCCGATTGTCCCTGCTTCTGTAAGTCTGAAAGGCTTTGAAGAATCACTACATTGACTTCAACTTGATTTTCTTGAGCTTTTGAAAGTCTTTTCTATGCTTCAATCAACCTGTATTTATCTACCTTACAACTTATAATCTCTGCCCTCATAGTCCTTAATGTATCTTCTAGATTAGGAGAATATTCCTCTCCTTGGTGTTCAATTGAATTTTTCCTCTCCATTGATTTCACTTTGGGCCTATTCGGGGAGTCATGTGAACTGTAATCCACCATCCTGCTCTTCATCTTTTTTCCTTCTATTTCTCATAAACATACCATTTTAGATAAACAAAATAGAAGACATAATCAAGATCATACCTCAGTGTATATTAGGGGAAGCTATTGCATCTACACAAGTCAATCCCTATTAGCACAATCTATAATAATAGAAATAACATATCAACATCATGTATGAATCAAGATGATAATACAAAACTAAAATAATAATTGCATGCATGATAACTATAACCATCTACATTTACCCTGAGGTCCAATATTGTAAACCTCATTTTGATACCAGTTTATAACAACGGTACGAGAGAAAGGTTTACAAGGAATGAAACTGCTATGATACCAACCTATAACACTCCACCCCACATTTACCCGCTTTTACAAGCTCTCCATGGTAAAAATGAGCTGAGGGTTACTATGCATGACCCGACATCTAAGTTCTAGTTCCAGAAGTGGGGCCTACTACCTTTAATCTTTACTGCAACCTCCAGGAACACCAGATCACCTAGATATCAAGAAACATCTACTGATTAACATTTAGTGGAATGGAACTACCTTTTTGACTCACCTCACAACCCAGCCACATGCATGCCAAGAATTATGTAAGGTCCCACCTTACCAACCATCAGTATTATACTAAGGTTGACTCAAAATGTGATTTAAGTTTTAAAAGTTAATGCAAGGTTATATATCTATATATAATTTTTTTTTTATTGGTATTCTTTACACTACATACTAATGTCTACTAACTCACTAACCCATGGTAATATTAAACTTTTCATTAAGGCTACCGGGTCATGGTTTCTCAAGATCCAAAACTTACAACCATAAGTCTTAAAATCACATTTAAATGATAGACTCTCTAGTGGGATAAATAATATCAATATTTACAAACCACAATTTCCAATAAGCTAATTTTTCATTTTATTGCAATTAAGAGTGTTTAAGAGTGACTAATTTGATTTTGTTCTAGATAATATGCCTATGAATTCTTTGGTAAAACAAGGGAAGAAAAACAAGATAATTCAACTTCTAAAGGAGTGGTTTCCAATTATTATGAATTCATATGTGAGCTAACAATTACAACATTTTACCTAACCAATTTTCCTTCCATGGATTTTAAATTCAATGCAATCATCATGCTTATTCTTTGAGATATTTCTAGAAACGCCTTGGTTGCAAATGCTAAATTTACTTAGTCATTTTTATAGACAATTCGTAGATGTAATTAGCTACAACCATTGAAGAATTATGTCAATAAATTTGCAAGAATGAAATGTACAGCCATTGAGGCACTTTTTCAAACACTTACAACCATAACCCTTAAGGCAATTTCACCAAAATTGACTAACATGAATCTAATATTACATAATTTCTTTTTCTTTCTCACTAATGCCAAGAAGTGAACTTAATACATAAGTAAAACTGTCATCCATCTAGATTGATGCATATACAAAAATTAGGCACATAAGGACTATAAATATTTAAGAATTTTTACAAATAGCTTGCAGCGATGTAGCTAAAGCCATTGGGAAATTTGAACAATGGTTAGCAGTCACAAAACAAGCTGCTAGCTATTAAACTATAAAACAAGTAGTCACAAGTTTATTAAACTATCAATGTATTAACCATTGATACTTTAAAATAATAATTTCGAGTTTATATAACAAACTGGTTTCATAAAAAGAGATTACCAGGTAAATCACAGCTACAAAAAAAAAGCAGCAAGACAAACCACCAGGCAGTAGCAGCAAATCTGTAAAATATAGAAGTTTATAGAACCGTGTTCTAAAACTCTGTTTTTTGAAATCAAAGTTGGGGCAACATGGCCGTAAAGTATAGATACCCCCTGAAGTTGAAATAAATCAAAACAAAAATGCCTAGAAATGTGATTATTTAAAACCACAACCCAAAACAAATTCATACTATCTCATTTATCCCTTTTGTCAAACATATACTGTGCAAACTTATCTACAACTATAAAAAGAGAAGGAAAGACCAAATTTATGCTATTAACATGTTTTCATAAAAATCATGGCAGCGTGAATGCTTCAGCCATTAAGACATGATGTAAATCAACTTGCAATGAAACTGTACAATTTTTTTTTTTTACATAAAATAAACTAAAATTATTGCAAAATTCCTTCAACATTTAGTGTGCAGCATTTGATATACATCTAAGTTTCAGTCAACAATCAAATAAGCAAACCATGTCATGAATTACAAAAAGAAACACAATATAATGTTGTCAACATACCTGGCAGTGAATTTATACAACTTAAAAAAATGTTAGTATGCTCCAGCTCCAATATCCTTACCAACTCATTGTGAACCACCCAGTTTTCCTCCCAACCATTTCCAAGAAGAACTTCTCCCCATAGAACCCCCGAGTTGCAAAAGTTCACAAACAATACCAAAAGACAACAGTAGAGAGATTTGCAAGGCAAACTAAGGAAGCAAATTTCCACTTCCTCTCAATACCACTCATGGCCAACCTCAATAGCTAGAGATCTTAGGATTTTAACAATAATTTCAGATTTATTATGGAATAAAATGGCTACTCTCGATATCTCTCCCTCTCACTATTTTTCTCAAGTCTCTTCCACTCTTGGCCTCCTCCTCCTCCAAGTGAGAATACATGAGACTCATATATAGGAGGAGCAACCAATTCTTGTCATAAAAGAGGAGTAATGTGAATGCATTGGATTCCATTTAGAGGAGTGTAACTTATGCCATTAAGGAGAGGCATGCATTAAAGAGAGCGTAAGAGGAATATTTTATGACATATTTTTAATGAGTGAAAAGGAATATGCCATTCTTCGATGAATGCATAAAATTGAGTATAATGAATTATTTAAAAGAGAGAGAGAGAGTTACATAGAACCATAAGAGTCATGAAAGAGATGTGTGAATTAATTGAGGAGATAAAATTGACTTTTAAATCCTTTTTAATAGTAAAATACTAAAAATATTAATAATATTGAGGATTCAATCAGGATTGAACTATTAGGAATGATTAATGATAAGTTAATTCGTTTTTCTTCAACTCCACTTCATTACCAATTTATGTAAAGTGATTTACTATTTTTGGAAAGTCGTGCTTGAGATGCTGGACATGACTTTCTATTTTTAAAAAGTCATTCCAGAATTGTGAGAATGAAATTTTATTTAAGGAAATTCATCCATGAGTGGTATTTTCATTTTGGAGAATAGGGATTCTGCACCCCTATTTCATGCATCTCCCTGCCTTAGTAGATTGAGGACTCCATGCCCCGATCTACTCCAAAGATCTAAGATTCCATAACTTGATCTTTATAAATATTCAGGACTCCACGCTCTAAATATAAAAGATTTCACGTCTTTATCTTTCTTGGATTTAGGACTCCATGCCCTAATTTCCATGCCCTCTCATCTACTGTGCTTTGAAAATTTGCATTTCTCCTTATGGCACTGATTGTGAGCTTTTACCCATCTAATGGTTCCCTAGTAAGTTCTTGTTCAAAACCATGCACACATTACAATCTCATATATCAAAGGAATCAAATGAATTTCATAATGAAATTAATTTAATCACATTTTACTGAGAATGATGCATGACTTCCACAGTCATTTTGAAGAAATGACTTCCACAATCATTCATAATTGAACATCCTTGTTGGAAAATGACCAGGTACTCTACCACATCCTGCTTAGTACAATATTAGACATATATAATCACACAAATCATGTATCATCCATAAATCATAATTAACCATCTATTCCGCATAACCATGAGAATCCATGGGTATATTGTTTCAATCTTAGATCACCATCCATGTCATACACCTGCTTCATAAATCAGATACAAACATAAAAACATATGTATAACATTTTACTTAATCAAAACCATCTAATACAGATAATCAATGATGCCACATTTAAGAGGAAATATAACTATATAAAACATTTTTCCCCAATCTAGTGATCAATCTGTCATACATAAACATAAAAGGAAATATAACTATGTATGTAAAACAGTATTCCTCAATCAAGTGATCAACCTATCATATATATATAACCCTTGATAGGAGTGAAAAAACTATACTAGAAAAATACTTTACAATTTCCATGCGTCTAGAAGGATCCAGCCACATGTACATGCTATCCTTTGTGTAGCTACAACCAAAATTTATCAGTTAAGAGACTGTGACCAAAAGCCTATTCCGGATTTTCAGGGCTAGCTCCAGGCCAACTACCAAGAACTACCTAAAATCTCCCAGAACTCTATCACTAACTTGTAGGAGTCTTCATTTAATGTTCCTGGCCTTATTCCTACTCAGATTTATCAAACACATGAAAATCATTTAGACAAACAATTGGTAAGCAAGGTACCTGTAGGACATGAATGCATGAATTCATTAAGTTCATCAGAGAATCATCAAGAAGGCATGTTTCCCTCTATTACTAGCTACAATAACACACATTAGCTCATGAATTCATACAAGATAACTAAAATCCCAACAAACCATGGGATGGATCCATAACTAGAGCACATCATATTATGAGAAATATACCATGCATGTAACCATCATTTAACCATATTTGAACCATGAAAAACCAGTCATAAAATCATACATAAAATCAAAACTTGTGCTCATGAATCTCCATAAGAATCAACACATTATAACATATGCAAATTCCAACCAAGTTAGGGACTTCCACGTACCACCTAACCATAGATTTGGATGAACCAAATCTCTCTTTTAGTCAATCACCCTCGTGCCATATTCTGAGCATGAATGTGGGATCTCATGGGATAAAAAAAGAAAAAGAAAAAACAAAAATAGGGAATCTAGAGGCTAAACCACATCAACCCTCAACCTCAGTGATTTCACCTAAATTGGTCTAAAAATCATCAAACGAACATAAGCTTGGATACCTTGGAATATCTTCACCATACCCAGAGGAATTTTCCTATCTCCAGCCTCCTGTCAAGCGTTTCCCAGAGAATACCATCTCCACCCCCAACCCTTGGGACCATCTTGAGACAATCTCACTCGGATCCAAAATCTTTCGACAATCCAAATCTCAACCAAGAATGAACCCCATCACACCATGGCTATCTAAGAAATGACAAGGAAAGGTTGTAACCACTGTCAATCCAAGTAAATCCCATGCCAATGACAACAAAGTAATCATGTAAACCAAATGCATGCACCATGCATTCAAACCCTAAAAAGGAAATCATGCATGCAACCTTTTACCTACAAAATCTTATTAATGTAGTTTCTCTTTGAATCTTCTCTTTGCACTCCCTTGCTTTCCTTTGCTCGTCCTTTTCTTTCTTATTCTCTCTCTTGGAGTACAATTTCTTCCTTAGCAAAGCTAAAGTTGTCCAAAACTAAAATTGATCAAAAGATGTCAAATATTTATGAGATACCTTTTAATCACTGATGTCTAGTGTCTCTACCTTTCCTTTTCCTTTTTTCTTTCATTTTCCTTTATTATCTCTCTGATTCCCTTGTATGCATACTCTTGTCTCTTCATATTCCTTTTATCCTAATTTTCTTTATTAAATTGTCATTTATTGCCTTTTTCCTTTTTCCAATGTCAATGCCAATGCCACTTTCCATAGCCATTAATTAACCACAAGTGATGCCCTCTTTAATGTTTTTCGCTCCATTCAACTTGGAATATGTGTCCCATGACCTTGGTCTTATTTTTTCCTTTACAATTTCCTTCCATTTACATGAAAAATCAACTTGTGTCTGTTACAATGCCTTTGTAGGAAAAAGAATTAGATGACAGACATATTTTAATGAGATTAAGGGTTTCAACATCTTCAAACTTAGAGATTAAATCGAGGGTTTCGAGAACATGGATTTTTTTGAAGAGGGAAATGACATCAAAGCTTACCATGATGTCTTAAGGATCAAGATGGAGGGTTTCTGCTTTATTAATAAAGTGGGAGGAATATTTAATGAAGGATTCAATGAAACTAACAAAGGGTTAAACCTTATTAGCTAAGAATCGAGAAAGGGCATGCCTAAGTGCACCAATAACGCTCACTATGGGTCTTAGGGGAATTCCCTTTTTTTATGGATTTTTGGCTTCATATAGATTCTAGGGGTGATTGGTTGCTGAGGGATAAGCTTCTTCTTAATAAGAGGATCAATGGATGAAGTGTTAATGGTCTTGGTGACCAGGTTGGTGACAATATTTATAGGAGTTTTAGAGAGCAACTTATAAGAAGATGAAGCCAATAGTTCTAGGAGTTTGGAATCATAGTCTGAAGAGTTCGTAATAACATAATTTCCACTTAAATGTCAAAGACTACACTTCCTTGTAGCACTTGTTCTTATACATGTCTTATGCGAAGACTTTCTTAAATTATGTCGAGAAGTAATGGATGGTAAATGTGTTATTTACTTCTTTCAAAGCTTAACAATAAAAATCCACTATACTAATCTCTAAAAATAATGTATGAATATTGAAACTATATCCATAAATTATGACATAAAATGTGTGGGCTAGTTATCCAAATGGCTTTATCTTGTGTAAACGATGCAATAAGACCTTCAAGTTATGGTCCAATCAAATGTTTGAAAATTAGTTTTTTAAATAAAATTGAAAAACAATAAGTTATTGTCCAATGCTAAACTAGAAGTGGTCAACAGGGAAAACAATTCTTAGAGACATGCCTTGCTAAGGGCTAATAATAACAAAATGAAATCTTATTTACCATTAATTAATTAAAATGTAACTTAATTATTTTATAATATTTAAATTACTTTTATAATAAATACTATTAAATATAAATTAACAAGTTCAAAATTAATAAATATTGTTGTGCCGAGAGGCACTCTCGAGCCTAGTATGAAAGAGATGTTGTAATGTCATGTCCTATAAAAAAGTTTTGACTCGGTCAAATTACATAAAGCTCATTTATGAGAACCCATGGTATTAACCTATGATATTCATGTGAAACATAATCTATTTAAAAAATAAATAAAACTAGCCTAAATCTATTGTAACTCTGAATCTACGAAGCGCCTAAAATAATTTATCTTCCTTTAAATATAAATTAAGTTAGTGAGAATCAAACTTAATATGCACTTTCACATTCTCTAAAATATCATTTCAACATTAGCAATATCTCTATTTGGCCACTTTTTTTGCAAGAAAATATTAGATTTTCGTTTCTTTATTTATGCATGGAACATAGGAGTTAGGCAACATTAGTAGGTGGAGCGACCGTTTCGTTGGCAATATAATTAATTAAAAAATTTATATATTAAAATATATTTGTTATAATGTCAGGGTTTTGTACGTACGTGAAACGTGAGTTTTGAATGCCACGGTCCTGCATTCTGATGTGGATTTCAATGTCCTAACACTGATGAGCAATGATGGAGTATAATTTGACAGATTTTTCTTCTTTTTCATCAGGAAATTTGTTCATAAATATATTCAAAAATTTTGATAATAGAAAATGCAAAACAATTATATTGAAGTTTTGTGGACCATGATTTGTTTCATTTTTAAATTTCACTTTTAATAAAAAAAAATATTAAATTAACCAAGCATATGGATGTTAATTTATTATTTATATATATATATATATATATATATATATATATAATTATAATTATGATTTTTCAAATTATAATTTAATTAATGAATTAATATATGATTAAAATGTATTTGTTAGGTTTGTTTGCCTTCAAGCCTACCGGTAGTCTTTCAACCGCTCTTGGCGAGGTGCGGCACCACCAAACACTTTCTTTTCACCAATACTTATGTTCGTGGACTACGCCTAACCACTTACTCCTACTTAGTTTGTGTTTCTCAACCAAGTATTATTTCTTTATCCTTTATACCAATGAACACCCATACAAATTCATTATCAACAGCAATTATAAATGATGAACACAATTGCACAGTATAAAGGGAGGGGAAACTCCCTGAGCAACGAGTCTGCCCAACAATATACTATACAATCTTTTACAAAAATTTACAAGTATACTTGGAAACCCCAAGTTTCATACTTAGCCAAATTTACAATCCAAGGCAAAACTCGGTTGCCTAGCTTGTCGGCACCTCCACACGACTCACCAACGCTTTGTTCACCCTGTTGCACGATCGTGTTGTTTGCCCAACTCGGGCACGCCTCCAAGTCGCCACACACGGGCGCCTCCACCCAAGACACACCTCCGTCCACAATCTCAACACTCCACCAAGTCACCGTGCACACTTGCACGACGGGTGGGCGCTCACCCGAGTCGCCAAGGCACCCATGCCAAGTTGTCACACAAACCGGGCGTCACCCCCGTGCACGCCACAACCGTCCGTCGGGCGCCACACACTTGTGTACACCTTCACCCAACCACCAGGCGCTCCTGCCCGCACCTTCACCCACAACCAAGATAAAGCAAGTCACCTCCGTGCACACCTGCCCAAGAATGGGCGCATACTAGAATTTGCACCTTCCCTTAGACTTACGCACTAAATCTGTGCACTACCTCCTTTGCGAAGATGATTGAGTGAATGAGTTGATTGTTGAAATGACTCCACACATCCACTAATATATACACTTTGTAGGGCGTAGTCTGGCTGCCCAGCCGACTCGCCCAAACCCCTTCTCCATCGCATATTCCTCCAAATGCACCGTCGGCTCCATGCGATGTAGGTCGGCCTCCATACATGTTTTCACCATGTCTCCACGCCATATAAACACAGCTCGCCTTCTCATATATGCGCATAAGTACCATCGCACCTCAAGAAGAGCTCGCACATCGTGTAACCACAGCCGTTCAGCTCGTCCATCGTTCGTTCAAGCCTCACCCGTGCGCATGCACATTCACTCACGTGCCTATGAACTGCAAATCGTTACATCCTCCTCCACCTAAAATCGTTGTCGTCCTCGACAACATACCATCCTGGTAGCCATCCACCAAGATCACCATCTATGTTTGTCCCATCCTCGGTCCATGATGTCAACTCCTCCACATACTGCAACCATCCCTGCAACATATGTAAGACTACCATCTCCACCATGTGTCATCCTCATCCTGTGAATTGTCCTCCTCGTCTGCCTGATGCCAACATCTCTCTGGTACACTGCTAGCCCCCATGACTTGAACTAATCAGGTGACCAGTCCAACTGTCACGCTCAAATCATAAGAATGTCCCTCCTTATGCCTTCACCAGTCTATCTCGGATTCTGCCACATCTCGAACTCACCAAGAATCTCATCATGCTCAAGTCCATGGAAACTCCATCCCATCTGCAACATGTCATGATGCTTGATGCCAAGCCATCCCTGCACCATCTGTCATACCTGCTCAACCTATTTTAAAGGACTCACTTCCATGAGCAGCTAACAATGAGCCCCATCTTCTTTGTCCATCTAAGAAGATGTGGAGGGAGTAGAGCTTGAAGGCTGCTCACCCTCACTAATCAACTCAATCCATCTGTCAGGATCTTCAATCTCCATCCTCTGTAGATAAGTGACCTGATCCTCCTTTCGGAAATTTGGCCTCACATATGTCTCATCATCATCATCATCATCCTTGACCACTTCTAGCCTTCTTGACAAATCCAAGATACTATCTGAAAGAGTCTCGATGACCAATGACACATCGGTAAGCTTTGTCTCAACCATGGACAACCGCTTACTGATGTTTTCCAAACGCTTCTCATCCTCTATTTGCATCACTTCCAACTTGTAATCAGGTCTTGTTACTCCAATGGTAGGCACACCAATGGGTACATCCTCCCTTCCATCGTAAATGTACAGCTTCTTTAAATGTGGAACAATCATAGCATCAAACTGTTTCATGAACTCCATTCCCAGCACAGCCTCATAGTCATCTATTCGCACTATAGTGAAGTCGACCTTCCCTGTCCATTTACCAAGTGTTGTGTCCACCTTTTCAACTACACCAAGAACTTCAGCCGGAGGAGAATTCACTGTCTTCATTTGTGCCTTCACCGGTACAAATTTCAGCCCAATTCTTCTCACAGTATCCTCTCCCATGAAGTTGTGAGAAGCCCCACTATCCACCATAGTGAGTATATCAGCATCCCCAACCTTCATCCAAACATACTCCAACTTATTCCTCTCTAGATCCCTCCGAGAGATCACCTTTGTAGCAGTAGCAGCACCGAGTATCTGCATCATCCCCACAAAAGCTTCTTCATTCTTCGCATTAGATTGTGCAATCGCAGCCACTTTCAGTCTAGAAGGGCAATTCTTCACCGTATGTGGTCCTGCACATATCCAACACTTCAAGGCTTTCTTTGTCTTCGAATTATCATCCGATTTCGAAGCATCCTCTTTCTTCTTCTCTTTTGGCTTGTCAGACTTCTTCTTCCTATCATCAGAAGTCTCATCATAATGCTCCACCAACCTGTCCACAGTAGTAAAAGCTTCTTCAAGTGTTCCAATCCTTTGCCTCTTCACTTCATTGCGTGCCCAAGGCTTCAACCCAATAATGATATTGAACACCTTGTCCCTCTTCGCCATGTCAGGAAGTTCTAGGACCGTACTTGCAAACTCCCGCTGATATGTCTGAAGGTTCCCTGTCTGCTTTATGAATTTTATCTTCATCCTTGCTTCCCACGTTTCATCCTGAGGACTAAAATGGGCCTGCAAAGCTCCCTTCATCTCATCCCACGAAGTAATGTCACCAGCACTGCCATTGGCAATTTGATCCATCCGTCTTCACCACCACATCTTAGCATCCTTTATCAAGAACTGAGCAGCTACCTTGACCTTCGTCTCATCATCAGATAGATCCAATCATTCCTAGTATTGCTCCATGTCCCATAGAAAGTTTCCAAGAGTATTTGCACTCCTTGTACCATTGAAAGATTCCAGTTCCTTGACTTTCACATGAGGCACTCCTCCACCTGAGTTATGCCTCATGGCCTTCTTCAACATCGCGATCTCATCTTTGTCTTCGTCAAAAGATTTCTTCAAGTCCACGATCTCTGCAAGACCCTGGTCCCTTGCTTATTCAACCTCCTTGACCCTTACTTCAAGTTGTGTACACATAAGATCAGTGTACTCGTGTTGAGTCCAGAGTTCCTCGAGCTCTTCCTTCATCTTTGAATTGGCCTCTTGATCTTTCATGACCAAGTCCATATTCTTATTCCAATAAGCCTCTAAGGTCTCCATCCTCTCCAACGCTTTTTCAATGAACCCAATAGTAGTGTCCTTCGCACCGTGACTAGACCCAACCTGAGATTCAACCATTGCTAACAGCCTCCTTCTTCTAGTTTCGACCATACAACAGCTTCACCGAGATGCCTGCAAGCCAATTCCTTGATGCAACACTTATCAGGAAGTGTTCACCAACCTCTTTCACCTACAAGTACCTGTCACCACTATCACTTCTTCATCAACCCAGATATCAGCTCTGATACCACCTGTCAAGGCGTGTATCAGCTTCAATGCTTCAACACCTAAACCTGTTTACGAGCTCTGATACCACCTGTCATGATAGTGCAGTGGGATCAACACTTCATCGTCAACCCCCTCTGCACTTCACCAGCTTTGATACCACCTGTCATGCCCCCAAGTCTAACGGTAGTCTTTCAACCACTCTTGGTGAGGTGCGGCACCACCGAACACTTTATTTTCACCAATACTTATGTTCGTGGACTACGCCTAACCACTTACTCCTACTTAGTTTGTGTTTCTCAACCAAGTATTATTTCTTTATCCTTTATACCAATGAACACCCATACAAATTCATTATCAACAACAATTATAAATGATGAACACAATTGCACAGTATAAAGGGAGGGGCAACTACCTGAGCAATGAGTCTGCCCATCAATATATTATACAATCTTTTACAAAGCTTTACAGGTATACTTGGAAACCCCAAGTTTCATACTTAGCCAAATTTACAATCCAAGGCAAAACTCAGTTGCCTAGCTCGTCGGCACCTCCGCATGACTCACCAACGCTTCGTTCACCCTGTCGCATGATTGTGTTGTTTGCCCAACTCAGGTGCGCCTCCAAGTCGCCACACACGAGCGCATCCACCTGAGACACACCTCCGTCCACAATCTCAACACTCCACCAAGTCACTGTGCACACTTGCACGACGGGCAGGCGCTCACCCGAGTCGCCAAGGCACCTATGCCAAGTCGTCGCACAAACCGGGCGCCACACCCGTGCACGCCAAAACCGTCCGTCGGACGCCACACACCCGTGCACGCCTTCACCCAACCACTGGGTGCTCCTTCCCACACCTTCACCCACAACTGAGATAAAGCGAGTCACCTCCGTGCACACCTGC
Organism: Pinus taeda; assembly: GCA_000404065.3. Classification (NCBI taxonomy): domain Eukaryota; kingdom Viridiplantae; phylum Streptophyta; class Pinopsida; order Pinales; family Pinaceae; genus Pinus; species Pinus taeda. Next base: position 400,404 of record APFE030502700.1, on the reverse strand, counting down.
CCAAGAATGGGCGCATACTAGAATTTGCGCCTTCCCTTAGACTTACGCACTAAATCTGCGCACTACCTCCTTTGCGGATGATTGAGTGAATGAGTTGATTGTTTAAATGACTCCACGCATCCACTAATATATACACAGTGCAGGGCGTAGTTTGGCTGCCCAGTCGACTCGCCCAAAGCCCCTTCTCCATTGCATATTCCTCCAAACGCACCGCCCGCTCCATGCGATGTAGGTCGGCCTCCACACATGTTTTCACCATGTCTCCATGCCATATAAACACAGCTCGCCTTCTCAAATATGCGCATAAGTACCATCGCACCTCAAGAAGAGCTCACACATCGTGTAACCGCGGCTGTTCAGCTCGTCCGTCGTTCATTCAAGCCTCACCTGTGCGCACGCACGTTCACCCGCGCGCCCAGGAACTGCAGGTCGTTACAAGTACCATCAAGAACTCATACCAAAAATCTTGAAGCTTGACAGTTGTAACTCGAATAAAGATTCTACGATATTTTCTCAAAATATTGCCAAAATTTCCATTATTTTCCATGTTATATTGTGACCTCATTAGACTACGACAAAACAATTGGTAATGAAGTTCTCAATCTGTTTCATTTAAAATTCCACTCTTAATAAAAAAAGATTAAAAAATTGTTAAAAGTGTCAAAAACAATTGGATGTTACATTTAATATACATAATTTTATTAATAATGGTTTTTCAAATCATAATTTAATTAAAAAGGAAACAAATAATTAAAATATATTTGTTACACCCAGAGGTTATGGCAAAGATATTTTAATGTAAATTAATATGATGTAAATATTTTGAATAGGTCAAAATAAAATTAAAAAATGACTATTTAGACCATGCCTTATCAAATATTACAACAAACTGACCATCAAATTTTAGCAATTTCTTATAGCATTAGCACTAGCGAGAATAGATATACTTTCTATATTTCAAGAATCTAGTCCCTTCTAAAAGGAGACCAAAAACACTTTCAATTTCCTTTGGAAAGGCTCTGCCAAGTCGAGGAAGAGTAGACAACTTTCTCCTCATTACGAACAAACTACCACTCTTAAAAATAAAAATAAAATAAAAAATATAATATTAAGAATTAATACTTAAACATTATTTTCCCCATTTTTTATAATCAATTCGTATTCAAAATAAATCAAGTTATTCTTATTATTTTTTTCTTATCTATTAGACTAACCTAAGTACCCACAGGGGATTTGAACCAGTGACCTATTGCAAGGAGTGCCTTAACAAGGCACCCATTCACCGTCAATCCAAATCCCCGTGGGCATGTTATTCTTATTATTATTATCATTTAATAAAACCAATTTAGATCCATTTTAACTCTGGATTGCGCTGAGAGGGATCAAATTTCTTTAGATGCAAATGTCTTGAGATTCAAAAAGATTTGATCCCTCTAGGCCCCTTGGCAGATCCGGAGTTAAGATGGATCTAAGATGGTTAGTCAATAGGTTTAAAATTTTATCAGTCGAATTAAATAACTTTATTTATAAACAAAATTAACTTATTTATAAACAAATACAATGCGATAAACTCATTAATAATTAAGTGAAAATTGATTCAAACCATAAATTTTTATTTAATATATATTAAAAATAATTAGACATTAACAAATATAAAAAAAAATCATTTAATTATTATATAATTATTTTAAATATAAAAACCACTTATTTATATTACCTAAGTATGTATTGTTTATTACCAAATTTGGTTTAAGTTCATGAAAATGAAATGAATTTTAACAAATGAAAAAAATTATATAATTTATTTACATAAATATCAATTACGAAATCAAATTAAAAAATGATATCAATAATAACATTAAAAATGGTTTATCATTTCAAATATACAAGTAATATATATATATATATATATATATATATATATATATATATATATATATATATATATATATATCCTATCTTTCATAGATATATCCAACCAGTGGCAAGAACAGTTACCCTTTAAAATATATTTATCTATAATTTACAAAGAAAATGTAAAACTTTCTAGACAACTTTCTCAACAAAACCATTATCATTATAGTAAGACATTATTATTGTTTATGGGTAGGATTGGATTCTCCACCACCACAAGGCATTATTATTTATTGAGACACATTATTGAAAAGGTTTGGGAGGACAAAGAAGAAGTATTATGCTTCTTTGTTGACTTCAAAAGAGCATTTGACACAGTCCCTAGAGATAAGTTGTGGCGTAGAATGGAAGAACTTGAAATTCATTTGCATTATAGAGCCACTATCCATAGACTTTATGAAGAGTTGAAAGTCAAAATTAGAACCTCAACGGGTATTTCAAAAAGTTTTAGAAGTGACATTGGAGTCAAGAAAGGTTTTCCTCTATCCCCTACTCTTTTTGGTTTATATATTGATAAACTAGAAGAATGGCTGAATCTGGAAGGTGGAGATGGCGTTCGGTTGGGGGAGTTTGTGATAAAGCTTCTTTTATATGCTAATGATCTTGTATTGATTTGTAAAACGGCCCATGGATTACAAATGCACCTATATGCCCTTGAGCATTTTTGTAGAGAAGTGGGAATGCATGTCAATACTAGCAAGAACAAAATAATGATTTTCTCTAATAAAAGGAAGTAGAGTCAACATATGTTCTTCTTTGAAGAAAACATTATTGAAAAAGTAAATGAGTACAAGTACTTCATGATTGATTTCAACAAAAAACTTAATTGGGAGGACTGCAGAAGGAAGAGAATTTTAGGAGGGTGGAAATCATTATATTCTCTTCAAAGCACATGTAGAGAGACAAAGTTATGGGATTATAAAATGATTAAAGTGATTTTTGGACTCCTAGTTTGTCCAATGATTCTATATGGGTGTGAATTGTGGGCTAGCAACACCCTTGCCTCAAAATGGAAACAAAATGAGAAAATCCAAAACACTTAATCATGATCAAGTTCAAAATAAAAAGTCTGGTACCTTATGAGATAATGTTCAGTGAAACAGGAGGAACTCTTATAGAAGAAATTTCTATGGTTCAGATCATAATATATCTAGAAAGAATTGAGAAAATGGGAGTAGGTAGATGGCCTAATGTTATCTTCAATGAAGGAACGAGTGAAAGAAAGAAAACATGGATGAGACAAAACCACATATGTATGCAAAAATGAAATATATAACTCAATGTTTGTCCTGCAAATAGCAAGGAGCTAAACAATTTTGTTATGGAGAAGTTTCGTAAATGGGTATGGGGAAAGAGTTGGGTAGAAAGAAGAAGTACTACATTGAGGAATTAAACCCTACGTGTGATCTACAACAAAAAGAGTTCATTGGAGCTAGCAGTCTGTGGAGAGAAAAGATTTGTATTGCTCAATTAAGAAGTAACTTGCATCAACTTTGGTGTGAAATAGGATGGTGGAAAAAACCTAAAGAAGTTTGGGAAGAACGAGTGTGTACATTTTGCACATCTGGGGCAATGGAATCGGAAAAACACGTTTCATTTTGGAATGTTATGCGTTCAAAGACATGAGAGAAAGTTATGGGAATATGTTAGCATCAATTTCTTGGCATTGCCTTTTCAGTGAGGGGATTGTTGGAAGGTTAGGCCAACTCATCATCATTTTGAATAAGAAAATGATTGAATTTCAAAAGGAAAAAAGAAACCAATGGTCGCATAGACTATTTTTAGTCTTGTGGACGTTAAAATATCATTTCATAATAACAATTAACAAAATACCTTAATTTAATAATTAATAAAACCTAAATTAACTAGATTCTAAACCTTAACACTAACTTGAATTTAGTATTTTTCTTTAATTTAGCTATATTTAAACTAATGAATAAGTACTAATTACTATTTAACACTCGTTAATTCCTCGAGACTATTTAATTATGTATTATTTTCCTAATTTTTGTAGTTATAATGAAATTTCATCAAAATTGTTGATTATTTTTTAATTAAAGCTTATTAATCCTTGCCTCCACCAACAATTATAGTTTCCAACTCGAGGTCGAATGAATTTGACCATGAATTATTTCTTTGACTTTTGTAAACATAACCATAGTTCCCCAACATTGGTTGATTATTCTAATTAAAGGACATTTTTATAATTATTGAAAACTCACATCGCTATTTTTTATTGGAAGAGCACATCTTAATGGGATGTAATTTCTTCGTGTATTCGGAATTTTAAATTCCACATTTGTCAGTAGTATCTTTAGTTTATTAATAATATATATATAATTATCCATTGGCTTACAATCTAAGCTTGACGGATCCTTCTAGATCATTGACATAGTGGCTCATATATATATATTAAATTATCCATTGGCTTACAATCTAAGCTTGACGGATCCTTCTAGATCATTGACATAGTGGCTCTATAGTTAAGGGATGTTGTAATAGGTAGCTATTTTGATGGAAGGGACATTGCAGTTGATACAGTCTCCTGGAAACTTGTATGCATGTAAGGAGTATTTGCAAATTGCTTGTATTTAGTGGTGATACCTCATCCCACTTTGTACTTATCTCACTATAAAACTATGAAAAAACAAAAAATGAATTTTTCATGGCGAGTGCGTTGTCTACAATCAATTGTGATATGGTAATATTTTCTATCTACGATTAATGGTGGCTTGGTATTTTCTACCAAATTGACAAACATCATGGGCTTGAACGTCATGCTATAATTCCAACATAAAATTACTCCATCATTAAAAGCATTCCACTAGGAGACAATATTTTTTTTCTCTAGTTGCAATGATAAGAACGACTTAACCAAATATAAGTGTGCACTTGATTATTTATGCCTATAAAATATGAGTCTCATCTAGGACAAAATGTATTATTGCAAAAAAAAAATGGTAAGAACAACTTAATGAAATATAAATGTTGATTTGTTAGGAGTTAATTTCAATGAAATTCTATTGGTTTACCACACACTTATATTAGGGGGCATTGAATTAGTTTAAGTGAATCAGTATAAGACTGTGACACACCCAACCTCATAATGTCACATTAGGGTTGTGGGTTGTGCCTATATCCAACCTTTAAGGTTTATTATGAGGTTGGGGTTGTCAATTTTTTCTCTTCCCTCTGGCACCCCAATCTTATTTATGATTCCACCATCATCTTTTGCTCGTAGAGAGATTTCCAACAACATAAATTTCATCTGATTCTGAGTTACAGAAATAAATTTATACCCACTTGAAAAACTCACCCTTTTAAGGCCACATCATCATTCATACAAGCCACGTGGATGACACGTGGTATTCCTTGAAAACATGTCTCCCTTGCATTTTTCCAAATCCTCTATCTGCCTATCATACCAACACCTCCCCATATCGACAAATTTCCATAAAATGTGCCTTGTCTAGGGGTGATTTTAGGGGTGAATGTTCGCCCTTTGGCGAAATTAAGGGGTTTTCAGTTTTTAGTGGGCGAATATTTTGTATCATAGTACATTTTTACAAATCACCTCAAATAGCCCACCTTATTTTAAGGGAGAGGGTAAAAAATGTAAATTTAGCCTGAAATTAGGAGTTACAACCTTCCATTCGCCCATTTTCAAGAATAGGTTTTATTTAAGTGAATCCATTCCCCCATTTTTATGAATAGGTTTTATTTAAGTGAATCCTATGGGCCAAAAGCCCAAATACCATATTTATAAAAGAGGTATGGTAAATTAATAAAATATAAATAAATGAGAGGTATTGTAAATAAATAAAACATTTTTTATATTTACTCCATAAGTCATCTTATATAGGGTGTAAACAAATAAAAATATAAGTAAAGTGGAGGTATGGTAAATAAATAAAACGTCTTTATACTTACTCAAAAGGTATGGTAAATAAATAAAAATATAAATAAACTAGACGCATGGTAAATAAATAAAACCTCTTTTTATATTTAGTCCATAACCCTGGTTCTATTTATGAAGGCTCAAGAAAGAGATTTTATTTAAGTGAATCCTATGGGCCAAAAGCCCAAATACCATATTTATAAAAGAGGTATGGTAAATTAATAAAAATATAAATAAATGAGAGGTATTGTAAATAAATAAAACATTTTTTATATTTACTCCATAAGTCACCTTATATACATGCAAGGGTGTAAACAAATAAAATTATAAATAAAGTGGAGGTATGGTAAATAAATAAAATATATTTTTTATACTTACTCAAAAGGTATGGTAAATAAATAAAAATATAAATAAACTAGACGTATGGTAAATAAATAAAACCTCTTTTTATATTTAGTCCATAACCCTCTTTCCATTTATGAAGTCTGAAAAAAAAGGTTTTATTTAAGTGAATCATATGGGCCAAATACCATATTTGTAAAAGAGGTATGGTAAATTAATAAAAATATAAATAAACGAAAGGTATGGTAAACAAATAATACATTTTTTTTTTATTTACTCCATAAGTCACCTTATATTTATGAACACTCAAAAAATGTGTTATATTTAGGTGAAACCTATGGGCAAAATTCTAGGGCACAAATACCATGGGCTAGATTATTATTAATACCATGCAAAAAAACATTATTAACCCTAATATTAGTATTAATAAAAATAAAAATGGCACATGGTATTGACCCATGGTATTCACCTAGAATGTAGCATATTTAAATGGGGGAATTAAACTAGCATAGATCCATCTTTACTATCAAATATCATGATATGCAAACTAGCATAGAGTGAAAAAATATTTCATCCCTCTCACGACTGGATCAAGAGTAAAAATGGATGTTGTAATTTAATGTATGTTAAACATTTTAACTTGGTTAAAATAAAAAATAAAATAAAAATCAATTATTAGTTTTATTAGTTTTTATAAATTACTAATAGTAATTTTTAAGCTCCATGTTTATGATAACCCATGGTATTGACCCATGGTAATAGGATGGTATTCATGTGAGCGTAGATGATTTAAAGGGGAAATTCTATCATCTTAGATCCATCTTAATTCTCTGGGTCTAACAAGTGCTCAGAGGGATAAATAGATTTCATCCCCCTAAGAGTGGTAGATGTGGAGTTAAGATGGATATAGGTTGGTTTTTATGATAATGAAGATATTAAATAGACTTAGGAAATTATATTGTAAAAACATCTTAAGTTGAATGGTTAAAGCATAGACATTGGACAAGTATATTTGTATACTTCTGTTTTAAACTGAAACAAATCCAGGGCTAAAAGGAATGGATTGATTGCACTAGTCATCCTTCTATAACTTTCCAACATATGCTGGAGTAAACAGATTGTAATTTGGGTAATTTTTCTAATTGAAAACGGGAACATAGTTGTGTATTGGCAGGGTGGCTACGAGGTCCCTAGAAGTGGAGTAAACAGATTGTAATTTGGTTAATTTTTCTAATTGCAAACAGGAACATAGAAGTGATGAATTTGAATTTTTCTTGGTTTTATATATAGTATTAGGTTTTCTCATGCTTTCTGTGAATGGCACGGGTGAATTTTATCTTACACCCACTAGATTATCGATCTGTAATTTCGGTAATTTTGATTTCAAAAGAATTTTTAAAGAAATGCAATGATTTCATTTGTGTATTCAATAAACACAAGATTTTATAATTGAGTAAAATATTCGCCATGCGTGGTGAGAGATTCGCCAAAAAATTATATATACATATCATATTATTGATAAAATAGCCTTCCATTTTTTCTATATACCATGGAGATTCGCCCATTTATTATACATGTAAATTTAGGGGGGGTTCTTAAAATTTTCCCTGGGCCCCTTGTCCAAATATCTAGGAGTTCCAGTATTAATCCAATAAGGTGGTATAGCCAAAATGTCGATGTGTGTATAAACCATCCAATATATTGATATGGTTAAATCCTCGAATATGTTGATATATTTAAATTCTTTGATATATCGATATCGTGACATCCCAACATGGAATATTAGCATTATCGATGAATTCTCTATAACAGAAAATATTTGCAATTCACTGATATGAGAATAGGTTGCTGGCTAGCTCAACAAGCCACTCCATGTCTTTGTCATCCAATTGCAACTCAACATGTGATGAAAGTGAACATTTCCCATGCCATGTGGCACTACTAATGTGTATACGAAAATACTAGGATATTAGATATTTTCCATGATACAATTCCCATGAAATCTCGATATGCCTATATGCTAATATGATAGCTCATCATGACACATCATTCTCCAACATCCCATAACCAGCTAACATATGATAGATGTTGATGTGTCCATTTCCATGTGGCACTGCTAACATTTCCTGTATCACTCATATTTTCCTAGTTGGTAGGTAACAAATTCCAAATCTAGATGACATGTGTCCTCCACTTAGCATTACCATGTTATCAATTCTAACATCATCATGTGTCATTATTCATGATTTCTTGATACTCTGATACTTCGGTGACGTATGTTGACATGCCTAGAAACAATGTTTTTTATGTTAAGTGCTAGCTCATTGATCAGATCTATGCCATACCAGGAGTTTCCATATAATGTGTATTTTCTAAATATTTGGTAGCTTGGGATCTAGTAAGCCCCCTTTCAATTGACCCTTGGCCATGGTTCTGATCGACTATGTGACCAAGGGATAAGGATTTGACTCCAAATTCCAAATTTATAAGGAAACTAAGGAATTCTACCTAGTTTCACTTATGATAACACAAAGGTATTCAATGACTTGAAAAAAAGACAACCCACTTCCTTTAGCCAAGTAGCTTCAAGCCTCCTTATCTCTAGTGTTTATATGACAAAGAGGCCCACCTACTAGCTTATCTCTGGAGACATACGAAGCCTCAAGCTCCTACTGACATACTAGCTTCACTTCACCATTATGGTATACAATAATCCAACATGACCAAATTTATAATATAGTAAGTAAATGTAGCCATTACAACCAAGACCAACATATCAATTTATGAACAGACAACACACGTTGGTCACAAAAATATGTGTTAAAATCTTCCATTTCACATATCATTTATATTCATAAAATGAATGCACTTCAACATTCAAGCATACCATGTTAGTTATTTAGCTCATTAACCATTCTTATTTAATAAGGAAATACAACACCTTTCAACCTACCATTGCATACATACACAATAAATCCACCATAGTATTTAAATGTGAAGCATTTAACAACATTTACATTTCTTTTACAAGGAAGAAATACACTTATATGTTCCACTTGAATTTTCTGGAAAATGGAGAAGGGACAACCACTCTCCACCTAACCATAGGCACAAATACATTATAGGTTTCTTACAACTAGCCACTCCCAAGTGGGATCCAATGTATGAAGGATGCTTCACTCAGGGAATTTTAATAAGGGTTAATTCAAGATATAGAGTGTGAAGGACATTCTCCTTCACTTTCATTCTCAAATATTTTAGGTCCTCGATGATGGGTGAAGTTTCCACCCAAAATGTCAAACAAACTAAATTAGTAAACATAGTTATTTTCCAAAATTTCATCTTACAACAAGAGATATTACCTCTCAAGCACTATTTGGAATAATCACACGGTGAAATGTGACCACTGAAGGCTTGCACAACACATAAGGAAATCCTTTCATTGATTCCTATAGTCCCTCAGTGATTCCCCTTCTCTTCAATGCTTCATGTTCATGAAAATTATTGAACAATTGAGTTCAGCTTTGTCTACCTATCTCAGTATGAGGTTATCCTCACATGTTTCCTTAGCTAACACAATTGAAGCATAGAATCTATAGTCTAGGTCCTAAACACAAGTTTACGAGTCACTTGTGCATGACGGTTCAAGTTTCACACTCATTCTCCCTCTAATAGTAGTCTATGACACCAGTTCCTTTGTTTTTGTTGACAGTGCTAGACTCACCAACATTTAGGGGATCTCCCCAATATGAAGTACCAACTAGACCTCACACTGTTTGGAGTATGAATCCAAACAATGGGTGGTAATGTTATGCCTTGGCTGTGGAAATGTGCAATGGGAAGTATGATAACTTTGGGTGAGAGAAAGTGTGTGAGCTTGCAGAGAGTCAAGTGTGATGCATGAAGGTTCCAAGACACGAAGAGAAAAGGAAGTGTGCCCCTTGGAATCATGTAATAGTACGCAGCTTGAAAGGAACATGCAAGCATAATGACATCACAAGCTAAGATGTGGAATATTCCACAAGTTAATGTGATGAGTTAATACAACAACACACATCCAACAAGATTCATACAAATGAAAACAAAATAGTTCATAAACATAAGCGTAAGTTAAATAACATACATTTCAAATACAACAAGAATAGTCCTACTATATTCACAACATATACATGAAAGCGTGTTGGCTCTGATTTTATTATTATAAGTGAAAGTTCCATTCATACATACACCATTGATGACCACTAGCCCCAACAGTGGAACATTATAGTCAAGAACACCTGCTCCTCCAAAGAAGTATACTCACTCTACGCTACGGATAAGCCAAGTTTCTTCACAATACTCCCAAGCTCCTTCTAAGCTTAAGCTTAGCCAAAAGCTTAGCTCCCAAAATCCCCTTCCATGAGTTATGAGGTTCTATTTATAACAAAAAGGGTTGACTCTTCAACTCCCCTTTTTGACCTTTGGACTACTCTCGTGACTCTTCAACTTCTTTATAAAATAACACATTACGTTACATGATGACTCTTCATATTCTAATATTGGCACTTGGAATTTCACTTACGACATAATTACAAATAATATTACATTTTAAACTTGTACCATATAAAACAAAATAGGGCAGAGACAACTTGACAGCCTAACAAGACACAACACTAAGATGCTGGAGTTTGGGAGAATTCTAGCTCAGTAACCTCCAGTTGTTGCTTTTTGGTCACATATTGGTGCCAAGCTTGATACAGTGTGATGATGTCCCCAAACTGCATAACGATGTTTGGATGGAACTGGACTCTCACCTCCATTGCATCTAGGTACACTATTTTGGAACTTGTGTCCAGTTCATTCTAAAGTATGAGCAGCATTGTTCTGACTCTAACAGGACCATCGATGAAATTCTACATATTCTATCTGTTCAGTTTCAAGTCTTCCCTGGTGGCATTCTGTCTCAGTTGCTCCACGTACTCTTTGAGCTCCTGTCGAACTTGGTTCTTGGTTTTAGCTTTGGTGAGTGAACCAACTAATGGGATCTAGTGTGCTCTTACCAAGACATCCAAGCTACTGAATAACCATACATATAAGACATGAATGTTTCAAATGAATGAGGTGAGTTGCTTGTTTCTTTGAATCAACATTCAAACCTTTGCTTTCCCCAGCTCTACCTATGGCTTCATTTTCTTCACTACATCAAGCGACGCCCCTTTGTATCACATTATCCACTCTTGCACATAGGTAATGGCAACTTGTATGTTCTTGAGAGTTTTAACAAACTCTTTTCTCTGCTGCTGTAAGCCGTGTAATTGGAAAACTTCTTTATGTACGGTGACAAACCCATCATAGAGTTTTCGCATGGTTTCTCCAAGTGTTGATGCTTCAACAAGTATCGCTGCTCTCATCTCCTCCAAGTAAACTTGTGCGAAAACTACATTTTGCATTATTGTGCGAATTTGTTCTACCTCTTACCTAGAAAACTACAAGTTCTGTGCCAATTGCTCATTCTTGGCCATCAAATACTAGACATTTAATCTTGTTGCTCCTGTATAGACCAAGTTGGCTTTGATAGTGGAATTTAGATGCTTCATGGTGTCTGACACTATCACACTTTCTCTAATGAATGCAAGTGATGTGTGATCATCCCAAAAGTGCTTTCTTTGTGCTTTTACAATCCTCCTTTGGAATTCATCGAATGATATATTGTAAACATCCATTACCGGATCATCATCAGGGAGAAAAACATCCCCTTGCTCGCTCGGGGTTGGCTCTATTGTTGTAGGTGGTGGAGACTAAGGGATGACATGTGGTGCTCTCAGAATCATATCACCATCTTCATTTTACGGCTCATGTTCCATATCCATGTCTGTCACTTCAATCAATTACTCAATCTACCGAGTAAGCTCCTGATCCTGCATCTGTTCACTTTCCTCCTCATTTGTTGGTTGTTCATATTCTTGATCTTCAACATGTACCAACGTTGTTTCCTCTATCACCACGCCTTGCCTTTGTTCTTCTTCCTGCTTTTGCTTCTCTTCTCGTTCTCTCCTCCTTAACTCATGTTCTTCCTTTAGCTTCTTCTTTATCCCCTACAACTTCAATTCCGATTCCTGCAACCTCTTCTTTCCTCTCTTCCTCCACTCTTCTATCACATTCTTTGCTTCCTCTTATATTTTGTTGCTAAAACTACTTTCATGATAATAGTATATGCTTTCATCTTGCAGCTTTGTTTTCCCTCTGGACTGTTAGAAATCTTCCTCTTTCCCTTGTCATGCACGGGATTTCTTCCTTATGTTGTTGTTTCTTCTGGAGTTGCTCTCGTCTGTGGAGTAGCCTATGAAGTCCCTGCTAAAATGGTCGAATCATTGAGTCTGGAGGCACTATAGCAGTATCTCCAATGATCCTCCTCTGGCTAATGAAATTCCCTACTGACCCATGGAAAGTAAACTCTCATATAGTGGTTATTGCAAATAATGCGGGGATCATACAGATTAAAGTCGCGAGTGCCAAGTTAAAATATAACTATCTCATTTGCCTCGACATCCGTGACTTTCAAGTTATTTGTCTTGTATAATCCAATCTGCAAAGGAAGAGTGGGCCATGATGGTTCTTTCTTCTTCTTGTGCAACAATGTTGACAACCCTATAGCGAGATGGTATGATACTTCTTGCATGACAAGTTTGTCAATGGAATACCTTGGTAAAACATTTGGAGGCTTCTCTTCGCCAAACACTCTAATGACAGTGTCACCTGGTGAGGCATACCAATCTGCAACGCCTGTTATTTCCTCCATTGCTTCTCGTGACATGCAAGCTGGATCTTGTTCAAAGATAAGCTTGTAAAGTGGAATGATGAAGTGGGCAGTTACCAGTGCCATTACTCCTCGATAACTTCATTATGAAAGCAACTTGTAGTAGATGTGCATGGTAGTTTCTCATGGTGTCCATGTCTAGTTCATGCCATGAAACTATTGTTGTGCATAGATTGCATCTAGTAAGTATGCATACATATAGAACCTTGCTCACTCACCCTTGGGTGGATTCCAAGCCTGTGCTACATGGGCTTTCAATTGTCGAGCCAACAAATCTGACCAGTTGAATCAACTCCCATCATTCACCACTTGGTCCAATAAGACTGCCCACCCTTCAGGAAAGGCTATTGTGCTCTCTTGACCATGGATTCTGCAAGCAAAGATAACCAAGAGCTGGTAAGCCTTCCTGGGGGACTTTATCTTTTACACATGGGTGGGTGTCTATCTAAACTTTGATGGCTCTTTCACCCAGCATTTGAAAATGTATCTTATGTTCACATACTTGTGGGTGGCATAGAAGAGTGATTCCATGCACTCTACTGGCTCAGGAAAGTCATACATTTGTTGAAAGTCTTCTGCCTGAAAGGTGGCAAGATTATTTCCACTGGAATTGCTCAATGTCATGGTATTCTCATCAATGTGTGAGAAAATCCAGTTGTTGATATTTGCATATAGGAAGGTGGGATACCTATATGCAACCTTGTATAGCTTTGACTATCGAATGTTGAGATAAACATGTTGGTCATCTAAGTCTGACTCAAAGTCCTTTGTAAAAGCATCTTTAATCTGCTACCAGGTCAGTGATGATCATTTTTCTATAAACAATTGAGTATCTACATACACCAGCGAATCAACTGATGTTTTCTCAATTGATTCCCCAGTGCTACTGTTAATGGTTTCCTTTGAATCAACTCTCTTAGGCGCCATGGTAACAGTGTCTGATGGAGAGGTTCTCAACAATTGTTGTACCTATGTGAGAGAAAGGACACTCATGGCAAGCAAATGTTAGTCTTAATAAAGTTTACTAGGCAAGCAGTAAACTAGGCATCTGATGGGGAGGATTGTGCAATTTTATCTAGCAAGAGGGATAGGTTGCTTGTGGGAATTGTGCATTGCGCAGTCCCAATAGCCAATGTGGAAGTGTGACGCTTGAAATTGTGCAATGTGCAGTTCAACCTGAGCAAAGGCCTAGGAGAGACTACACATTATGCAGTCTTAGTGGCCAAGAAGATAGACTGGATCCTGAAACTGCATAGTGCATAGTTGGAGCCAATTTGGACTGTGTGCTGCTCAATTCTAGAGGCCAATATTTTGGCTTGAGCCTAGGATTGCGCAATTCCAGCTTGACAAAGTGAAAATAGGCCAAGGGAAATCTGGATCTACCAAAGGGAAGTGTGGAAAATGAGCAAATCTTAGAGATAGTGTGAATCTGAGTGCAAATTTGAATAAGAGAAAGGAAATGCATGTGAATCAAGTGCATAAATTAATCGAATGGAAGGAAAATTAAATAAGTGAGAAGAGTCGTCGGAACGGAAACCATTGGTGCAAAAACAGGAAAATTAATGCGACACTTGGGAAAGGAAATCTAAAACTTAAAAGAACACTTCTACAAGTTAAAACAAGTCAAAATGCCAACAACCCTAAAAAGAAACAAGTGAAACAACACTCACACAAGACAAAATACAAAAGGCAACATAAAAAGCGACAAAAGATGTCAAAAGAAAAACTCACCCGGAAAAGCGACGATGATCACATCAAAGGTTCCTTGATCTCCTCGGGAATGCTAGAACTCCAAGATCGAGTATGCAAATGAGCTCTAGAAGCGTCGATTAAATATATTTTGAAAAATATGATGCACATGCCTAAAATCAAGGAAACAAAGACACTTGGCAGAAGTTTCTAAAAATAGTGCAAGTTCCTCCTTCAAGATACTATAAATAGATCCCTATTTTTTAGGGATGTTTTTTTCTTTTTTTTCTTTTTCAGGGAAACTTACCATGCACACTATCGAGAAAGACAAAGACAACGCAATTTTGGGGAATTGGGCAACTTTTCGACTCAGTGACCTACGCAGTTTCTGAGCTTAGTGAGGGTTGTGCAATTTCTGGGCTCAGTGTTGGGTTGCCTTCCAAGACTCTGTAGTTTCTGAGCTCAAGGATCACTAGCAGTCAAGACTACATAATTACCATCATCAAGGTTGATTTCCCTCAAGGATTGCATAGTTGTTGGAGGCAAACCCAGAATTGCGGTGAGACCAAGTTGGGAAATCAACTTGTGACTAAGAAGAATCAACTAAGTGAAAAACACAAGAAAAATTGAAAATATAATTCTCAGTCGAAGCATGAATACCTGGATCAGTGTGAGATGAGTTGTTGTGGATTATAAGGGAGGCTCCAAAATCGAAGCATAGGAAAAATTTTGGAGGGTGCTTGTAGCTACTACAACATTCTCCAATGGATAAAATTACATTCCCCCTCCTCGCGAACGATAACTCACATATCAGAGATTTGGAGTCCCTCCTTGGGTTGCAAAGTCAATCAGGACCTGCTACATGTTACGCAACCCATGGCTTGGGATGTTTTTTATCTCCTCCCCCATCTCTCTCGTAGATGGCTGGAAGTTAGAAAATCAACTAGAATATCAAGGGTTGGGGACATTAATTTCAGGAAATATAGGAAGCTTCCCAATCATTTCAGGAAATATAGGAAACTTCCCAATCCCCCTTACAGAATTCCTTAAGCAAGCTAACCTTTCAAACATTGGAATTCATACAAGATTTTCCTCTTGAATCTTCAACTTTAGAAATTTATCGTTAAATTTAATAGGATAATTAAATCAAACAATTTTGGCATCATATCCATGTTGGGCCTTGAACATTAACATCTTCTAATTAGATTTACAAAAATCAAGGATTAGAAATGGGGTACTATAATCTCCTCCTCCTTAATGGAACATCATCCTTGATGTTCTACTATCTATAGAACTGAATCTATATAGAAAACAAAGGTAGGTGTTCTTCATGGAATCCTCTAGTTCTCACGTTGCTTCATCTACTCCAAAGTCCTTCCATTGCACCTTGACCTATTGAATGACTCAATTCCAAAATGTGGTATCACTCCTATTAAGTATGTACTTAAGATTTGGCTGGAAATCTCCCTCGGGTTTCACATGTATCAAATCCCAATTAATGATATGATTAGCATCATGTATATATCTTTTAAGCAAGGATATATGAACACATCATGTGCCTTCCCTATGAGACGCAAGGCAAGTCTATATGTTATTGGCCCTATTGTATCCAAGATTTGGAAGGGTCAACATTGTCTTAGTGTTAACTTGGCACATAATCCTACTTTTAAGGAACTTCTCTTTAGCCTAATTTGAAAATATACATGCTCTCCTACTAGAATTTCCCTATGAGTTCTTTCTAGTATGCATAACTCTTATGTATATATTGAGCTACCTTCGATTCCAACCTCATGATACTTACTTGTTGTTCCATTTCCTTTAACATATCTAGCCCAAGTGCGACTTTATTCACTAGATTATCCCAACTAATTTGGATAATTCACTTCCTACCACATAGATCTTCAAAAGGGCTCATATTAATGATTGTTGATAGCCATTATTGTAAGAAAATCCAACTAGAGGTAGAAAATATTCCCATCTCTTAGGTTGATGCATAACATACATCCTTAGCATGTCTTCCAATTTTTTATTCACCATTTTCATTTTTCCACCAGTGTGAGGGGTATATGCTATGTTAAATGCTCACCATATTCCAAAACATCTAAACAAATATTTCCAAAAATTTGAGGTAAAATTTGCATCTCTATTAGATATGATCTTATTGGGAATGCTATGAAATCTGAAAATTGCCTTCATGAAAATTTGCAATAGTTGTAAAACACTATGTTAAATTATTGGCCCACTCTTAAATTCTCTATTAAATCTCAAAGAAAGTGCCATCGGATGCTTACGATTAAAACCTAACAATGAATTAGGAGTTGTTTAAGACATTTAAACTAGAACGCAACTAATTTTACCCCATTCATTATGCATAACATTCACCTTTCCATTTCCATTAACGAGCTACGGGCACACAAAATTAACCTTTAATTCAAGTGATTATGTAATTGTTGTTAAAAACGTAGGTTCTAGTCCTTAAAAGTTTTGTAAAATTTTTCATTATGATACTCAATTTTAATGCTATTTTGAATTAATGTTACAAGTCCTGAAAAAAACTTTAAGAAAGTAAGAAAATAACAAAAGGTGGTTTATCCCATATAAGATGAGGATAATAACCCGAATTCTACACAATCTTGTTATTCATCCTACAAAATTCATCAGAAATCGTGGAGATGGTGCAAAATTTTCAATTTCCTCAAGATGGGTGACTTCTTGGACGAACATCAAGAGGATGTAGATGGACTTGTCGATGTCCATAAGTTAAACTTTCACAAAGTAATATCCAGATTTATTGTTATTCAATACATAGACATGGTACATTGGATTGTAACTCATATTGATGTTAAGACTTGTACAATGAGGAATGATAGAAGAGTGGAAATTATGGTGTAGATTTGCAACTGCTCATGAAGTTTTAATGAAAATCACAAGACACAAACCTACTCTATTGCTATGCAAAAAGTAATTCACAATTTAGAACAAAAATTTCAAATATGCAATAAGAAATAACACACATGCACACAATGTTTTTCCTAGGGAAAGAAATCTGCTAAAAAACTCCAATGCTTGCTTGCATTAATCTAATGAATAGAGATGTATTACAATTGTTTTGCTCAACATAGCACAACCTAAAAGTGCATAACCTATCTCTCTGCTCCCTGAGAAGCTCTGACCTAGAATTAGTTAATTTCTACCTCTGATTGAGCCCCTATTTCCTTGCGCAATTCCTTGAGAAATTAGACCCCTATTATTTAGGAATTTCTCCAAAATGGATCGCACAATTCCCAAGGTTGATCATCTGACCACATACAACACTTGTACACTCAAGACTATTCTATAACTATCATTACACTTCCTTGGAATGTCCACCACAACTGATGAACTCGAATTCTCTGCATGCACTAGCTATTTTGGGTTGATTGATTAGTTACCTTGATGATCAATGACTTTCAGTGAAGTCTCACTGCACAACTAACCTTCCGCTAGTTCCTCCAACAGTTGGAACTACTTTAACTGAAAACAACTTGAGACAACTAACTTTGATTGCTACAAATTAGAAATCCCACATGTTTGACTAAAATCTAACTCCAACTCGAGGTTACTGAGTAAACTAAGTGACACAAGCTATGCCACACAAGATAACTGCATGCAAGTTGTCTGCTAATGTGGAAATTCGAATTTTCTCAATTTAATCAAGGTAAAATCAAATTGAGAATTTCTTGCTACATTTTTCAACACTCCCTCTTAGCAAGAAAGGGATTATCAACCACCCCTATCATGCACCTGTGGAACTCGAACTTCCCTCTTGGCAAGGCCTTTGTCAAAATGTCAGCATCTTGTTCCTTTGTCGGAATGTGCTAAGCAACATTATCTGCCTCTACACACATCGTTGTAAATGGCGATACCAGATATCTATATGCTTGTATCAATCATGAAAACAGATTATTAGAGAGCTTGATGCAACTCTTATTATCACATTAGATCACAGTTGGATCCATCATCTAACCAAATAGTCCAACAAGTATCTTTCTCATCCAGATCGGCTTACATGTTGTTTGACTTGCAACTATGTATTCTACTTCTACCAAGTTGACCACCACACCTCTTTTCTTCCTGTTCTACCAAGAAACCACTGTGAACCCAACATTGAAAATTCCACCTAATGTACTCTTTCAATCTGATGGACTCCCCTCCCAATCTGCATCTATGAAGCCACACAACTTCACTCCCTTTGTCTATCTATACCATATTCCAAACTAGGTAGACTTGCCTCTGAGGTACTGTAAAGCATGTTTATCTGCCTTCCAAAACAATTTGGTTGGACTAACCATAGATTGGCTCATTTCGTTAACTTCATAGCACACATCTATTCGTGTGTTCACAAGATACATCAATAAAATCACCAATTGTTGATAAATGGTAGCATTTACTTCTTAACCTGAAGTGGCATCCTCGCTCCTTCAGTTGGTCTCTAGAGGTGTCTCAATGGGTTTGCAACTCTCCGTGTGGAACTTCTGTAGTATCTCATATTCATACTTTCCTTGAGAGACAAACAGTTCCCCATTGCCTTGTCATACTTTCAACTTGAGGAAGTAGTCCATGAGACCCATGTCTTTCATTTCAAACTCCATTGCAATGTCCTCCTTGCAAGATTTGATCGACTGTTCATCACCGGTTAAAATTAAATCATCAACATATTAGACAATAATAAGCAATTTACTTTCTACCAAGATATGATAGAGGTTTGCATCCACTTCACTTTCAGTGAAGCTCAAACTGAGGAGATAGCTACCGATCCTGGTGTACTAAGCAAGGGGTGCTTGTTTGAGAGCATATTATGCTCACTTGAGTCTGAACACATGATACTCTAGATAAAATGTCTCAAAACCTTCTAGTTTCTTGATGTACACCTCCTCCTCAATAACCACATTAAGAAATGTTTTTTTTACATCCATCTAGTGGTTCTTCCACCTCATTTGCGTAGCCAACGCAAGAATAGATCTAACGGATGAGTACCTTGCTACAGGAGCAAAGGTCTCCTCATAGTCAATTCCCTCAACTTGAGAGTACCCCTTGGCCACAAACCTAGCCTTGTACTTCTCTATGGTTCTATTTTTTTCTTGTTTTACCTTGAAGATCCATACCGAACCCACAAATTATTTATCTTCTCCTCTTGGAACTGCTTCCCAAATGTTGTTATTTACAATGGATTTGTATTCCTCCACCATTGCATCAACCCATACAGGTTTATCTACTGATTCCTCGAAGGAGGATGGCTCAGTCTCTACAAGCTCGGTCATTAGAGCCATGTATCTAGTGTACCAATCAGGTGGCCTTCTTTGCCTACATTGATTTGAAGGAGAACCCACATTCTCCCTCACATTTTATGCATGCATTTCAACTTCCCTGGTTCTTTTTCTGCCTTCTTTGGGTTGTTATGCTTGAGTGGAAATCTCCACTCTATGCTCCTCAATTTGTTGTTGCTCCACAACTTCTTGATGTTCCTCCTTTGGAGCTAAGAGCTCATTTTCTAGTGGGATCTGAAGCTCCCTCTCAAGAGAGCACCACGTCACTTTCTCCTCATAAAATTTTACATCCATTCGCACAACTATCATTTTGAAGGATGGAAAGCACACATGGTAGTTGTGCGGAGTTCATGTATAACCCAAAATATCCCCAATTATGTTGTCGGCTCAAGCTTCTTCCTTGATTTTTTGGAGACATGGTAGTAAGTAGAGTATCCAAAAATCATGAAGTGTGACACATCCAACTTCCTCCATGAGAAATCCTCCTCCATTGTAATCATGCCCAGAATCTAATGAGGGCTCTGGTTCTAGAAATAGACTATTGTGTTGCATGCCTCAGCCCAGAAATGCAGAGGTAGGACTTGGTCATGCAACATCTCCCTCGCTTCTCCCACAATGCTACAATTATTTCTCTCAGCCACCCCATTCTACTATGGGTTGTGGGGTGCTGTCAACTCTAAATTCCTTCTTTGCATAAAAAAAATTAAATTCATTCAACACATACTCACTTCCATTATCGCTCTTTAGAGGCTTCACCTTCTTACCAATTTCTTTCTCAATCAATGCCTTTAATTCTACAAACTTGGAGAATGTCTCATCCTTCTTCTGCATGAATAATATCTAGCACTTCTATGAGGAGTCATCAATAAAAATGACAAAATATTTGTGTCTTCTAGTGGAGGTTGTCAAGAAAGGTCCACAGACATCAGAGTGGATACTTTCTAGGACTTCATGTGCTTTTCTATCCCGATCATGGGATGTGGATTTTGTGTAATTCCCTAAAGTACAACCTTTGCATACATCCTGCTTCTCAAGTTCTCCTTTGTGGAGGCTAGTGGTTATTTGATGCATAATATTTAAGGCATCATGATGCAAATGGGCAAGTCTTCTATGCCAAATTTCACCAACCTTGCGACCCTGCACTTTCTCTGCCTTAGTGCTTAATGCAACACAATCTTCCACACCTAGCTTACACAGGTTCTTCACATGAACCCTAATCTGCTTCTCCTATCCCATGGATATGTGTCTCGGGAATGCCTTTCCTTGGTTGAAGATCACATGATAATCATGGTCTTCCAAAAGTGCAACAAAGATGAGTTTTTTCTTTAGGCAGGGAACGAACATGACATCCTTGAGCTTGAGAGGGGAGATCGACTCCCTCTAAAAGTTGATTGTACCAATCTTGGTCATGTTGTACCTTCTTTCATCCCCTAGCTTAATGTGCATATGCAAGTCTTTCTCCTCCAAGTCACTGAAAAACTCTCTACACCCTGTCATGTGGAACGAGGTACCTGATTCCAATTACCACCTACTCCCCCTCATGGTATTGTCCATGCATGCAATAAGGGTGAAGTCAAGCTCGAACTATGAAGCCAAAGATTCACCTACGACTCCTCCTGCAGGCTCCTTCTTACTAGACTTTTGTGAGGAAACTTTGTAGCATAGTTCTCGATTTCATGAAAATTGAAGCATTTAATTTTGGACAAGTCTTTCTTCTTTCCCCCTTGGCTGGATTCAACCTCACCTTGGGACTTCTTTCCCTTGGCCTTCATTCCTTTGCTAACTAGAGGAAATTCCTCTTCCTCTTCTTTGGATGAGGTTCCATCTCAAGTATTCTGCCTTATTTCCTTTTGTACCAAATTAGACCATAAGTGTTCCCAATTCAGTAGTTTCTACCTCTCATTCATTGAATCTTGGTAGTTATTCCAACTCTTAGGAAGGCCTAGAAGGGCTAGGATTACCAAGTCATCTTCTGGAACATTAACACCAACCCTGCCAAACCCTGCCAAGTTCATCATAACATTGTGTGAACCTGTCATATACTACGGAATAGTGTGATTATTTTGCATCCTGATACTTCAAAGTTTATCCTTGAGTGCCAACTTCCTATGGTCACTATTGTTGTCAAACAATTTCATCAATGCTTTCCACATTGTGAATGAAGTTTCCTTTCCAGGGAGATTTGAGACAATGTGATCCCGTACTACCACCAAGATTATTCTCCTCGCCTGGGCTACATCTTTATTCCATTGAGAAACGCTATGGGCATCATATTCTTGTGGTTTTGCAACATCTATCTTGATCTATACTAGCAACCCATCATTATCCAATATTTCCTTCGTGCAATCCTTCCATGTGATGAAATTAGAGGTGCCTTCCAATGAATACTCTAGCCTCAACCCGATGAAGGTAATATTATCAACTTTGAAGAGATCCTACTACAATGAACTCCAAATTCAAACCTCCTAAGAAACAACTTCGAAATTTCTGCTCTGGTGTGAATCCTGCTCTGATACGGTGTAGAAATTATGGTTTAGATTTGCAACTGTTCATGAATTTTTAATAAAAACCACAAGATACAAAGCTATTCTACCGCTCTATGGAAATTAATTCATAATTTAGAACAAAAATCTTAGATATACAATAATAAATAACACACATGCACATAATATTTTTCCTAGGAAAATATATCTCCTGAAAATCCCTAATGCCTACTTGCATTGATCAATAGAGATGTATTACAATTAATTTTCTCAACCAAGAAAACCTAAAAGTTCATAACCTATCTCTCTGCTCACTGAGAATCTCTAACCCAAACTTATTCAATTTCTTCCTCTCCTTGAGCCGCTATTTCCTTGCACAATTCCTTGATCATCTAAGTGCATGAAACACCTGTACACTCAAGACTAGTCTACTATTGATGTTACACTACCTTGGAATCTCCACCACAGCTGAAGAACTTGAATTCTCTGCATGCACTAGCTATTTTGAGTTGATTGATCAGTTAACTAGATTATCACTGAGTTTGACTAAATTCCCACTGCACAACTAACCTTCCACTAGTTCCTCCAACAGTTGGAACTAGTTTAACTAAAAAAACTTGAGATAACTAACTTTGATTGCTACAAATTAGCAATCACACATCCTTCCCTGAAATCTAACTCCTCCAATGTGAATTTACTAAGTAAATTGGGTGACACAAGCCATGTCACACTAGTTAACTGCATCCAAGTTGTCTGTTGATGTGGAAATTCAATTTTTCTTAATTTAATCAAGGAAAAATCAAATTGAGAATTTTTTATGCATTTTTCAACAAAGAGAAATAATAGGTTCATTTAGGCTTGAAGATATACATGTTCTTTGCAAATTGCCAAAACTAGAAGTAAAATTTAACAAATAATTCCTTAAAACCTTCATGGCCCAAGAAAGTATTAATGATGAAAGGGACATAGAAATATTAATCAAATACTAATGGTATGATGACGATGCATTCAAAATCAAAAGGAAAAATATTTACCCCATTGAGAGGATGAAAGAAGCCTTTGCAACCATTCTTGCTCCCACTATGTTGTGCAGACTCTATGGTGAGAAAAATATTTACAATTCATATAGAGTGGGTTCACCTATTACATCAAGTAGTATACAAGGGGAAAGTCTTTGATTGGTAAGTCATTCTATCCAACAATATGAAAAAAGAATATTGAGAATTTCTAAGTGTCCCCAATTATTTATGTCATCCTTTCTACTAGATACAGTTTATACAAGGACGTCATTCCCTCTCATGCAATGGAATTAACAACCAAAACTTGAACCAATCCATATGTATTATTCTAAAATATGGGAGACAAGCAAAATATTTCTTTTATGATGCTTGTAACAAATTTATGATCTCATTACACCAGTTGTTATTTGGATATATGCCCCCTAGGTTTACTAATGAGGGCATGGAATCCATTTACCCAATTGGATATTGATTCATTGGTAAATGTTTATTATATCAAAATCTTTGGTTGTGAAGGACCACCACATTTCTAACCCAAATATGTACCAAATATGTTGGAATTAAAAGAAACTATCAAACTATTTTTGTAGGTATTGTTAGAGTCATACTATATGGCTCAAAGAAACTTCTTTCCAATTAAATTGGGAAGTTTATCTTTAGCAAATCCCAACCGTGTTAAGAAGGAAAAAAACAACTTTATAATTGCTTAAACTATCTTATATACCATTCGAAAAACATGACCTCTTGAACATTGTTCGAGAGCATTGTAAAACCTAGAAAGGATTCAAAACATATGCGGATGAAACATTTTTGTTTGATCAAGTTTTTTAGGGTACCGAATTCTATGAATAAGTTGTAAGAAGAATTCAAGAAATACTAGAAGCCCCTGATAAAGAAAATTTCTTGGATTTTCGAAGATGAAAGATGTTGGCTTTATGAAAGGAATTCATGAGAGAAGAACAAATACAACATACTTAGGTTGAGTCAATACAGTTTGAACAAAGCCATACTGAACATTCATAGCTTGATTATGTTCAATCCAAATTATTCCAGTCATAAGAATTCCAATCCAAGGAGATGCAAGTTGGAAAAGTTCATATTCATAAGATGCAAATATAAATCCATGTAGAGACATCCCAAATAGAAGATGAATATGTAATACAATCACAACTTAAACCTAAGCTACAACCTCATCTAGGACCAAATGTAGAATACCATACTCTTGTATGTGAAGATAATCCAAAGGATAAACCTGAAGAAATGGTAGGGCCAATAATAGTAGTTTCAATTAGCAAACACTTGTATTGATTTATCTAGGAATTTATTCCTCCACTATTAATCACGTAGATGATATTGAGCCAACTGGGGAGGAAGAAGTCCCCCTTAGTGAATACTTCTTCAACAGCGAAAAGAGGTCCATTGTCAAGGGAAGGCCCAAGAAGAGAAAGGTAGGACATATTGAAGAACCCACTACCATTCAAGAAATTATTTGGGATGCTTCCAAATTATGCCATGAAGAGTTTGCAGATGAAGTGGCTAATTCTATTTTTTCCTTTGCACATGCTAACACATGGTTGGTAAATAATTTAAAATATTTTATTAAATAACAAAGAGAAAAGATTGAGGCGCCTTGATCCACCCTTTAACATTATAAATATGCCAATGAAGATGAACATCAATAAAATATTGGTTTCCTTCAATAACAATATCAAAGTCAGATGTTGGACCTAGATAAAAAGGATAATATTCTTAAGTTTTAGAGAAATCTAAAAGAATGATTGCAAACATCTCAACGGAAAAGAATCAAATTTTTATATAGGTAAAGGACTTACATGAAAAACAATCTAATATATATTTTTTGTAGAAAGAATTGGTTCAATTCAATGAACAATTAGGGAAATCCCATGTAACGTCCCTGACTCCCATCCATGCAACACTGCTTAAATATGTATGAATATAATATGGAAATGAGAATTACTCTAACCCTGCCAAAATTGTTCTTGTTCCTAGCCACTAAGGTTAGCATGAAACTAGTATTAAATACTATCCATGCAGTAATTAACACATTTAAGTTAAATGTGTACACACATATGCATAACATGAATACAAATCAATTAAATGAACACAAACCCTGAAACTAAGTTTTCACCATAAATTCAACATCTAACACATCACATAATTATATACTAATGTTGGCATTATGATGCATGTGTTGTCCTTGATAGCAACTCACTTGTAATAGAACAAGTATATGGTAACTAGATGAATCCATAGGTCAATTCAGAGGTGACAGAATGATTGAAGGGAATACCATAATGATGGTTCAAAGGTTTATAGATCAAAATCATAATTTTGATATAGGGATATTGTTGGCATTATGAATTAGCTGTTGTCCTTGATGGAAACCTACCTAATGACTTGTCCTTGATGAAAACCTATTTTATGAATGGAAAATTACACTATGAATTGTCGCTTGATGAAAATCTACTTGTTAAAGGTATAAATAGGATGTGTTTACAGATGTGACAAAGTGCATGCATGGAAGTTCAAAGGCAGAGGAATGATAAAGTTGGAAGTTCAAGAAGTATACGCGGGTTCTATTAAGCCAAGTCGCATATACACGCAAGTTTGGTAAATCAAAGTAACATATGGTTTTTTTCACTATGGTATTCTAAATACTAGGGGTCCTTACCATGGTATTGGACCATAGTAATGAGTGTGGCAACAGATATTGATCCCGTCAAATATTACCATAGAGGCTTGTGTAGTTTTGACCCGTGGTATTGGATAAGGGTTAAACTATATAAAGAGGTGAAGATCAAAGTGCAAGGTGTGCAAATAATGAAAATCTTATGAAGAGTTAGATCAAAATAAAATATGCATGTTATGGTTTTTGATGCTTTGCTTTATCTAAACTAAGTATGCACTTGAGATTTTGATGATGGATGAGATCCAATAGATCTAAAATAGTTATGCACTAATGAATACAATGATTGATCAAGATCATGAGACCTGAAATGACTTTTCATTGTATGATCTTCTCATGGATTGACTAGATCTAAGTACTGATGCATGTTTTTATCCCTCAATATTATGATCTGGGTCTTTCTTAAGTTCTGAAGAGCTGCACAATTGTAGGTCAAAATTTGCATATCTATACGCTGGTTGGTCTCAGGAAAAGTGTGTATACACGCAAGTTAGCTTCTTCAAAGTTGCATATATAAAGTAAGGGGTTTATGTTCATAAATGACTGATCAACCTGATCAGTGTTGTTGTTTCTCTGTTGTCTTTCAATGATGTCCTCATGTTGATCTTGGTTGAGTGATAATGTCTGAAATAGAACTGATTGAATGATGAAGTTGAATTTGGTTAATGATTGATTGAAGAATACTTTTTGATTGTGATTGAAGATTGGAGACAATTATGTGATTGGTTTAGGGTGTTGCAGTAGATCTGAGTAGGACCCAGTGTTCTTTTTAGAAATTGCAGTGGTCAAGTTTTCAGTTTTCAGTATATTAAAATTTGTAGGCGGGTTTCTCTAAAGAAAAGAGAGTATGCACGCGGGTTACCTTAAGTGAAGTAGCGTATACATTTTGGAATTTTAATGATCGGGACTATAGTTGATTCTATGTGTTAATGAAATATTCTGAGTTCAGTTCTGTCTACTGGTTATAGTGATCTGATTGTTCCAGTTGATTGGTTGAGTTTTGATTAAGTGTCAGTTGATTGGGTTTTTAGTGAATAGTTGATTCCATTGTGTCAAAGATTGATGATTGGGTTTAAGTGATTGTTTGATACAACTGTGTTAGATATCAATGGCTGAGTTACAGTGATGAGTTATAGTTTGATTTTTTATTGTTGAGCTTAAGTGTTGATATTGGATCTAGTGTGAAAATTTATGAAACATGGTCCATGGAGGTTGCTGAGGGTTGGAGCCTTTAGTGAGGAAGTCAAATCTTCTTTCTAGTAGTAGTTGGTATTCAGATCAGGGGTTGAAGCCTTCAGTGAGGAATGCTAAGCTTCCTACCAGTAGTAGTTGGTGATCAGATCACGGGGTTGAAGCTCCCTTCCAATAGGAGTTGGAGAACGAGCGAAGGTTGTAGCCTTCTATAGGTGGGTTCCTACGTACAGGTATAAATCTGCACCCGTAAAAGATTGTAAAAATCCTTTTCTTTATATTAAAAGGAGATAGAGACGACAATTGTAGGTGGTTTCTTCCCACATTGGGTTTCCACCTTAAATCCTGGTGTTCATGTGTGTTCCTTATGTGTGATGGCTTATTTTGTTCTTACAACACATGATTACTATTTATCTAATGTTTAATAAGGTACTGATGCACTGGATGAAGTCAAACATATCGTGAATTAACTAAAACATAAGTTTACTAGATGTATGCTAGTTGTCTTAAGAAAAGTCACGTACACATGCCGGTTCCTTTCAATAAAGTCGTGTATAGAAATATGAATATGAAATGAAAAAATTATTGATTTGAAAATACTGATTCACCCCCCCCCCCCCCCTCTCAGTATTTTTCGCAATAATTCATATTAGAGCAGGCCCTTTGGCAGAAGCTTGATCGCTTGAAGGAGATCCATCAAGACAATGGGAAAGAAGCAAAAGAAAAAAGCACCTCAAAAGATGAAGACATCTCAAAGAGACAGTGACAATGTTAGAGATGATTGGGTATTAGGTGGAAGCAAATATTCAGATTCATAATCACCTCAAAATGAAGATGAACAAGCAAAAGAATTATTAGGTACTAATTTTTGGTCATCTAGTGATATCTTTCTTTGTTTATGCAATATTGAAGATAATGATTGTGATAGTGAAACAACTAAATTTTCTCTTATGGGTGAAAGTGAAAGAAATCTAATAGAAGTAGAAGTTAAAAGGCTCATAGATCAAATTTAGAGATAAACAAGATCTATTTGATAAAAGGGAATATACCTACAAAGAAGAGGTTACCAGGTTAAAAACTCAGTTGGACGAAGGAAACAAAATAAGAAAGCAGTACAAGGAAAAGGAAGACCAATGTTAAAGGTTGCAGGATGAAGTAACATCCTTTAGAAATCAATTGAATGAAAAGGATACAACAACCAAGGAACTTAAAGAAAGAACCAATTATTGTGAAGGTCTTGAAGCTGAGGTCATCTCTCTAAAAGAAGATCTTGAAAAATCAAATAAGTAGAATGAAGAACTACTTCCACAATTTGAAGAACAAGAAAAGGAGATTCTCAAATTAAAAAAACAAGTGGAAGGAGGAAGAAAAGTTGAAGAAATCATGAAGAAGCAGTATCTAGAAAAAGAAAAGAAATATAAGGTTGAGGATATCCTAAAAGGTAAATTAGAAGAGATTGATAAACTTTTACAATTTCAAGATAGTACTAAGATTTTGGATAATATTCTTAGTAGTCAAAGGTCTCCTAACATCAAATCTGGTCTTGGTTTTCATGAAACTATTAAAGGTGAATCTAGCTCACAAATTGAGGTAAAGAATTCTAATGCAAAATATGAAATGCTCAATAAGGAGATAAGAAGTCAACCTCATCAACAACCAAGGAAAGAAAGTCTTCAAATAAAATCATTACTCCTAACTATAGAAGTGTTAATGGATTCTTTCCTCTAATCAATATTGTTGAATGCTCTATATGTCATAATTTTGGACATGTTGTAGCTAGGTGCATAAGTAGAATGTTTCAAGCTAATAACCATCTCATAGAAAGATCATCAGCTTCCAGGTACTTTAAGGGATATTTTCTTCTTGCAATATGCTTGGTGACAAAGCCATTGATTGCTATAAAAGGAATATGAAACATATAAGATGTTATGCTTGTAACAAGTTTGGGCATGTAGCAAAAGAATGCAGGAACAAGTCTATGGATCGCCATAGACAGTATGGTAAGCAACCAAATAAGAACATTGATATCAGAAAATCTGAAAAAGATGGATACGCCAATAAGCAAGAAAAGGAAGATCAAATAAGGTGTGGTCTTGTTGACTTCTCATTCGTAGACAAAGATGAATGGTACATAGATAGTGGATGTTCTCATCACATAACTGGAGACAAGAGTAAAATGAAACTCTGCTGAAGAATCTTCATGGTAATGGTACTCATGGAACTGATAATGTTCTAGGACTAGGTACAGTCAGAACAGACTCGGGGGGAGATGAAAGTGTGAAATCTCAGTGTTTCACTTCCTATACATGGATCTTATGAACACAAGTCATGTATATACACAAGTTCTAAACTTCACAGTCGCATATATGTTTTCCTTGTTGAAGAAACAGTGGGACAGACTCAGAAAAAGGGTTCAGTCAATTATCAATTGTATTTTCTTGTTGATGATTACAGTCTGTTGATGCTATTTAGAAGTGCTTTTGGCCCTCATACATTGTTTATGACTTGATTGATGATGTTTCTTTGATGATCCTTACTGATCAGATATGACAGTGAACAATTGGCACGGGTTTAGGGGGAGCATTTGCTATGCATCTAATAATGCATTGTTGGCATTATTTTTTCTTTAGAAGTCCTTAGTACGTAATGTTGCTTATTAATGGTGATGATGCCTATGTTTCTGAAGTGTTTAAATGATGCTTCATGCTATGTTGCGGTCATGGGTTGCCTATGATGAAATCACGGATGATACTTATATATTGCTTGAGCCACATAGTTGTTTTGATGCTATTGATCAAATTTATGGATGATTAATTTGATGATGCATATAGTACATATGTTATGTTGCTTACATGGTGATCTTCATAAGTTCAAGGAGAAAAACAAAGCTTGAGTACACAACTTCATTATTTGATGATGATAAGTGCCACTCATTACTTTTATGTTGTTGTCATCATACCTTCAAAGATGCATAAATTTAATATGGTGTAGTTATGGATGAATATTCCTATAGTTCTTGGCTATCACATCGTATATTGTTTGAGGATTGTTGCTCTTGATGGTATCAAGAAAGTTTGAAAAATGACTATAAGCTCATGGTTTTCTTTTCACATTGATGAGAATCTAGATACATATTGCTATCTCTATGATGCATAAATTTAATAATAGGATGACATGGATGATTAGTTAAATTACACATTGGTAAATGATGTTGGTATAAAAGATCTTCTTGTATGAAGAAAATTGGCCAAGAGAATGGTGTTATTGCAGGTTTCAAGAAGACATAACTATTTGAAGACATGGTTATTTGGAGACATGGCTTACTTAGTCACATAATGATGATGCCCTATTACTTTATGATGATAGGCTTGGTTCTCACATATGTTGATTATCATGGTTGATGCTTATCAGATATGAGATGTTAGAAAACTCCCTAGTGATGTTACATGTTTGATATAATGAGGAAAGAACATGTAGTTCTTGCTACAATGATTTGATGATGATGTGCGGTCATGGATGATGACTATGGTGCTTTCACATGTATATGACATGATGTGAATAGTTTTTTGTAGAAATAGGCATTACAGATTAGAGATATGGCATATGCTTAGTTGATTCATGAAAGGCTATGTTTTGATGAACATAGATTAAGGATTTTTCTACCAACGAAAAAGAGCAAGTTAAGGTCAAGAAGATAAGTTGATAGTAGATATATATGAAAATTTGTAAGCACCATTCTTAGTCACAGGTTGATGATATTAAAGCTACATTGTATTATCTTGCGAATTGATGATGGACATTTAAAGGTTGTTATTCTTGATGATGCTGCCAAATGTTTATGGTGCAGATCATATATGGTGTATGATAATTGCTGATAAGTATCATGGTCTTGTTTAAGTCTTTGGTCTTTGCTATAAATGTCATGTATATCATTTGATGTAAATATTATGTAAAGGCATATAATGTACTCAATGTAAAATTCAGCCATGTATAAACTATTGTGGTCAAATCCTTTTGGACATATGAGGAATTTTGGACCTCCACTGTGTTTGGGAATTTGATGTAATAATGATGTCAAATGCGCAAACCCATTGTGATTGGGTGATTAATGTAAGTCTTTTGTGATAGGACAAGTTCTATGAGTCATAGAGTCATGTAATTCATTGTACATCTATCAGAGATTTAGGCATGTGCTCACAGGGAGCATGATCAGAGAATTCATCATGTGCTCAGGAGGAGCATGGTCAGTATTCATATTCAGCATTTCAGATATGGAAGTCTTCATTTAACATTGGTTAGTCATTTTCCATTGATGTCAAAGGGGGAGAGTAGCTTGGTGTTTGGAGAGTAGCTTGATGTTTTGAAAATCTTGGTGCTTGGCTTGATGTTATTTATAGTTTGTGGTGACCAAACACCAAAGTGGTTGCCATCCAACCCAAAGGGGGAGATTGTTGGCATTACGATGCATGTGTTGTCCTTGATGGCAACTCACTTGTAACATAACAAGTATATGATAACTAGATGAATCCACAGGTCACATCAAAGGTGATAAAATGATGGAACAAAATACCAGAATGATGGGTCAAAGGTTTACAAATCAGAATCAGAATTTTGACATGGAGAGATTGTTAGCATTATGAATTAGGTGTTGTCCTTGATGGAAACCTACCTAATGAGTTGTCCTTGATGAAAACCTATTTGATGAATGGAAAATTACTTGATGAAAATCTACTTGTTAAAGGTATAAGAAGGATGTGTTTACAGATGTGATAGAGCACTTTGAAAAACGCATGGCAGTTCAAAGGCAGAGGAATGATAAAGTTGGAAGTTCAAGAAGTATACGCTGGTTCTGTCAAGCAAAGTCACATATACACACGAGTTTGGTAAATCAAAGTAGCGTATGGTTTTTGCACCATGGTATTCTAAATACTAGGGATCCTTACCATGGTATTGGCCCATAGTAATGATCACGATAATGGATATTGATCTTGTCAAATATTACCACCAGAACTTGTGTATTTTTAACCCGTGGTATTGGATAAGGGCTCAAGTATATAAAGAGGTGAAGATAAAAGTGCAAGGTGTGCAAGTAATGGAAATATTATGAAGAGTTATATCAAAATAAAATATGCATGTTATGGGTTTTTTATGCTTTGCTTTATCTAAACTAAGTATGCACCTAAGAGTTTGATTATGGATGAGATCCAATAGATATGAAATAATTATGCACTAATGAATAGAATGATGGATCAGGATCATGAGACCTGAAATGAATTTTCATTATATGATATGCCCATGGATTGATTAGATCTAAGCACTGATGCATGATTTTATCTCTGAATATTATGATCTGGGCCTTTCTTCAGTTCTGAAGAGCTGCACAATTTTAGGTCAAAATTTGTAGATCTATACGATGGTTGGTCTTGAGAAAAGCATGTATACATGCAGGTTAGATTCTTCAAAGTCGCATATATAAAGTAAGGGGTTTATGTTCATAAATGATTTATCAACTTGATCAATGTTGTTGTTTCTCTGTTGTCTATCAATGATGTCCTCATGTTGATCTGGGTTGAGTGATAATGTCTGAAATAGAACTGATTGAATGATGAAGTTGAATTTCATTATTGATTGATAAAAGAATACTTGTTGATTGTGATTGAAGATCAGAGACATTTATGTGATTTTTTCAAAGTGTTGTAGTAAATCTGAGTATGATTCAACATTCTTTTCAGAAATTACAATGGTTAAATGTTCAGTTTTCAATATATTAAAATCTGAACGTGGGTTTCTCTATAGAAAAGAAGGTATGCATGCGAGTTGCCTTAAGTGAAATAGCATATACATTTTGGCATTTGAATGATGAGGACTGCAGTTGACTATGTGTGTTGATGCAATATTCTGAGTTCAGTTTTGTGTACCAGTTACAGTGATCTGACTGTTCCAGTTGATTGGTTGAGTTTTTATTAAGTGTCAGTTGATTGGGTTTTCAATGAATGGTTGATTCAGTTGTGTCAGAGATTGATGATTGGGTTTTCAGTGAATGGTTCGTTCAATCATGTCAGAGATTGATGATTTGGTTTCAGTGATTGGTTGATGCATTTTTGTCAGAGATTGATGACTGAGTTACAGTGATGAGTTACAGTTTGATTTTTGATTGTTGAGCTTAAGTGTTGACATTGGATCTAGTGTGAAAATTTATGAAACTTGGTTCATGGAGGTTGTTGACAGTTGGAGCCTTCAGTGAGGAAGTCAAATATTCCTTCCAGTAGTAGCTGATAATCAGATCAGGGGTTGGAGCCTTCAGTGAGGAATTCTAGGCTTCTTTCCAGTAGTAGTTGGTGATCAGATTAGGGGGTTGCAGCTCCCTTCCAATAGGAGCTGGAGAATGAGTGAAGGTTATAGCCTTCTGTAGGTGGGTTCCTACGTACTCGTATAAGTCTGCACTAGTACAAGATTGTAAAGAAATTTCTTTATATTAAAAGAAGACGGAGAGGACAGTAACAGGTGGTTTTTTCCCGCATTGGGTTTCCACCTTAAATCCTGGTGTTCATGTGTGTTTCTTGTGTGTGATGGCTTATTTTGTTCTTACAACACATGATTATTTTTTATCTAATTTTTAATAAGGTATTGATGCACTGGCTGAAGATAAACATATGATGAATTAACTGAAACATAAGTTTACTAGATGTATGCTAGTTATCTTAAGAACAATCACATACACACGTGGGTTCCTTTCAGTAAATTCACGTATATAAATATGAATATGAAATGAAAAATTTATTGATTTGAAAATACTAATTCACCTCTCCCCTCTCAGTATTTTTCCCAACAACCAATACACATGAAACATGAAAACTTATCTCATAAAAGAAATCCAACTAGATGTGGGCTCTCCATGTTCCACCCTGACATAGACCACGTGGTTCATAAATCTTAACCACGGGTCACTCCTGAGCTAGGACTGCAACTCCTTAGGAAATAGTTTTTAAATTAAACACCGATCACATACATTATCCAAGGCACCAATCTTGGCAACCTCAGTCACTAGCCACAAGCTCACAATCCCCTGAGTTGCACCTAACTGGCATAGTCTAAGTCCATCGATGATGCCCACCTTATAGGGTGCCTTATAGCCAACCATAATCGTTTCAACCTATAGTTCTAGGAACTTTATTTCTCTCTCAAAGTCTAATTTTCCTACCAGCCAAACTAAATAACCCTAGTTAGTGTGAGAGTCCAATCATAAGACTCACTAACTATCTCCGAATTGAGTTCCCACTAGAACTCCATGGTCACTAAGCCATAACCGGAGCCACCAAGGCTCACCAACCAGGTACATCCAATTCATTTTGGTTAATTGAATAACCACACCTCATTCAGTTCTAAATTCCAACCCCACGACTCACTCACTAGTCTATAACCATAACTATCCTTAGGAAAAAACTACACTTCTTTTATATGCCTTGCTTTATCTTGCCATGTGGCATTATCCAAATCCATGCAGGCCCTGGGTGCATTTTCCCCTGAAACACATCACAACTATTGCCCTTTTCCATGGAGTTGTAGCCCCCATACTCTTTACTTTGGAGTGGGCTTCGTAGCTAGCTCATTTTGTTAATATTATAATATATGTACAAAATTTACATTGTATTTACAATCTTAGATCTCCGACCACATAGAAAAAACTAGAATATATATATATCTGGGCATGCTAGCCCTAGAATATATAAACATAAATGCATAGGTACACAGGCTTGCAAAATAACTTGGCTCACCAACCTAAATATATGTGTACATACATTGAGATCATTATAACTGGGCAGGGGTATTATATTCCTTCCTCCCTTATTTTATGCAATGTCCTATGTGCATTGTATATATATATTTATACAACATATCAACCAACAAATATGAGGGTATTCCTCCCTCATTACATATTCCTTCTCTGAGATCGCATCCTTAGGACTGAGCATGGGCCACTGCAATTTTACCATACCAACGACTCGATCCCAGAGCACTTTGACCTTCATGTCCAAAATCTAAACTTGGAAGTCTCCCTTAGGCTCCACCTAAATCATAGCCAATCAATTACATGATTAGCACATAGAACATACTTTTTAAGCAAAGAAACATGAAATGCGTCATGAACATACATAGATGTAGGCAATGTAAACCTATATACAACTGGGATGATCTTCTCTAGGATCTCAAATGACCCATAGTATCTCGATGCCAACTTGGTACAATTTCCCAATCCCACTGATCTCTTCTTTGCTTTCACTTTTGCAAATACATGTTCCCCAATCTTGAATTCTTTGTTAATTTTGTGCTTATCTACATAAATTTTCTTTTTGTCCTGGGAAATTTTCAAAGTCTGCTTAATTTTCACCACTTTCTCTTCCATATCTCTGAACAATTCCTGATGAACCATAATCATGTCTATTGGATTACTTCAAATCACGAGAGTATTACACCTCCTTTCGTACAAAGCTTCAAATGAGCTCATTTTCAATGATGCATGATACTCAGTGTTATACGCAAATTCTACAAAATGTAGGTAGTCCTCCCATCTTGATATCTTGCCCATCACATACATTCACAATATATCCTCAATTATTGGATTAACTTACTATGTCCACCCATAAGAATATGGATGCTATGTTGTGCTAAAATTCAAATTGGTATTCAATCCTTTAAATAAATCCATCCAAATTGGACGTGAACTTTGGAACTTTATCTAAAATAGTTACCTTATGCACCAGGTGAATCCTAGCAATTTCCTAAATGTAAATATCAACTATATTAGCTACTTTGTATACTAACTTTACGGAAATAAAATGGGAAACTTTGGTGAGTTTATTCACCACCACCATTATAGAGTCCTGTCCTTTTGCTGTTTTGGGAAAATTGGTAATAAAGTCAACTGATACTACATCCCATTTCCACTCAGGAATGGGAATTGGTTATAGCAAACTAGTTGGGTGCTTGCACTTAGCCCTAACTCTATGATATTCTATGAACCCAACTATATAATTAGCCACTTCATTCTTTAGAACTAGCCAAAAATATCGCTTCTGAGTTGTTGTAAGAGTTTTTTGGTACATCTATGAGTACCCTATCCATTTCCTTTAAATATAATCCTTTCACTGCTGGTACATTTGTAACTTAAATCTGACCTTTATAGAGAAGAATCCCATCTTATCCTATCTCATAATCCCAATACCTCAATTGTATATTCTCATGTTGTAGATTAATTTCTATTTCCACATACTGTTGGTCTGAATTCCCAGCTTCTACAATTCTTCTCAATAATTCTACTCTACAAATTCTTATTGTTGTAGCATGCATGGTGAACACTCTTCAGTTGAGTGCATAAACTACCCTATTTTCTTATCCCTTAATACTTGATCTCAAATTCATTCTCAACCATAAACTCCAACCATATAATTTGTCAAGCATTTAAATTTGGTTATTCAAATAATGTTGTAACCCATAATGATTAGTCTACAATTCAAATCTCCAACCCATGAGATAATGTCTCCACATTTTGAGTGCATGGATTATAGTTGCTAGCTCCACATCATGGGCAACTTAATTTCTCTTGTGCTCTTTTAATTTTCTGGACTCATAGTAGATTACTTGCCCATTTTGCATGAGAAATCCTCCCAATCATTCTTTACATGCATTTGCATGCCAGAAAATTCTCATTCAAATTTGTAATTTTTAATACTGGTGCTCTTGTCAACAAAACCTTTGAATGCTGGAAGGCTCCTTCATACTCAGGCGACCATTCGATTTTTACACCCTTTTTTTGCAATAAAGTAATAGGATATGCTATCTTGGAAAACCCTTCAATTAATTTCTTGTATTAACCAACTAGGCCCATAAAATACCTGGCTTCTATACCATTTTTCAATGTTGGCCATTCCCTAATGGCCTTAATATTTCTTGGGTGTACATGTATCCCATCCCTTGAGATATTTTTCCCAAATAATGGATCTGCTTCTGATGAAAAGAACAATTATTGATATTAACATATAATTGGTGTTCCTTGAGCACCTATAAATCCAACCTCAGATGCTACTTGTGCTCCTCTTCTAATTTAGAATACACCAACATATCATCCAGGAAAACAATAACAAACTTATCTAGATATTCTCTGAAGACACAATTCATCAAGCACATAAAAACTCCTGGTGCATTGGATAATCCAAAAGGCACCACTACAAACTAATAATGTCCAAAACGAGTTCGAAATGTTGTTTTGTTGATATCCTCCTCTTTAATCCATAGTTGCTAATATCTCGATATTAAGTCAATTTTGGTAAATATTTTAGCTCCACAGAGTTGATCGAACAAATCATCTATCCTCGACAATAGGTATTTATTTTTAATGGTAACTTTATTTTATTATTTGAAATCAACACACAACCACAATATACCATATTTATCTTTAACAAAAGGAACCAGAGCACCCCATAATGATACATTAGGGCTTATATATCCCTTCTTTAATAGCTCCTCTAACAACATCTGCAATTATTTGATTTCTTGAGTAGTCATTCTATAAGGTGCTTTGGATAACGGAACAACTATTGATAATATATCATTAGAGAAATCAATATCCGTTCTTGGAAGTAATTCGAGAATCTCAACAAACACATCAACATACTCCTTTAATACTGAGTAATCCTCCAATTTATTTTGTTGATCCCTATTGGGTTCCTCTAGATGATCTACCAAAACCTGACATCCTTTTCTAATATTCTTCCTTAATTGTATAGTTGATATCTACCTGATGGGTATAGGCCTAGGGACTCCCTAGACCTACATCTATTTTCCTTCATCATCATTACAAGTAAAGAACTTGTTATAGCAGTCCAAAATCACATGGTGATTCTCCAACCAATCCATGTTGATCAGACAATCATAAAATCCCAACAATATTACATTTAACTTGGCACTTCTACTTAGTCCATTCAAATCAATTGGACATTCCTTGACTAGATCTGTAATTTTCCTTTTTGCACCTATGTGTAGTTATATTAACCATGATTTGCAATTCTTATTTTTCTTTAAATTAAATTTCTCAACTAATTTCAGGTCAATGTAAATATTATTATCTCTCAATTAAATTAAAATAATGATAGGCTAGTTGTTAAGCTTACCTTCAACTTTAGGCATATGTTCCTCGTGTTAATCTTTTTTGTTATCTAGTGTTGCATAAATTCTGGGCATGACCTTGCCCATATCTTCCACTATATCCTTTGCATGTATGTTATGCATAACCCTCATATTTATAGCTCTATGAGGACAATCCTTGTATCTATGATCTCCTTTACAACCCCAACATTTAATGGGTGGAAACTGAAGTTTCTTGTCTGAGATATCACCCCATTTTGGCTCATTAAGGGCTAGTATTTTCTATTGGTTTCCCTATGAATTATTCTTAAAAGTTTGGGGTTTAAACCCTTTCTTCCTTTCTTCCTTAAAATTCTTCTTCTTGCTACCCAAATTCCTCTGTACAACATATTTGATCTTACTCTGTTGATACAGCTACACTTCTTTCCTCATGGCTGCTTCTAGGGTTTTAGGCTCATTAAATTTAATCTTGTCTCAATAAAAAGATGGTAATCTACTGATATATCTTTATATTTTAACTTTTTCATCTTTAATAAAGCTAACATACCTTAATATCTTAGTAAATGTTTGACCATATTCCTCCATGGTCATGTTTCCCAACTAGACTTAGAAGAATTCCTTCATTTTTTGCTCATAATAACATTCTGATAAATATTTCCTTTGGAAACATCCCTTGAATTTCTTCCATATAATTACCCTTTCATCTAGGCGCTCCATTTCCTTGAGCTTTTCCCACCATAAATTGTCCTTGCCCTTCAAGTGGTAAATGGAAATTTTGGCTTCCATGTTTAAGGAGTACTTGTATAACAGTAACTATTTCCTTATCTCTAATATCCAAGCCTCAACTTCTTCTCCTTTCTTATGCTCCCCATTGAATGTGAGAGGTTTCATTTTTATAAGCTCCCCTTGCAAAAATTCCCTATTTTCTCTTGTTTTTGCCTTTCGAACAAGTGATACGTTTGGGCTGCTATCTAATTCTGAGGTAGTGTACACCCTTTTTCTTGACCTCCTTGTTAAGTGATAATGTTGTTGAGTAAAACTCCTAGAATGCCTTGAATTTTTAACACCCATTTCTTTGAATCCAATATTGTATTCATATGCTTTCCCAGATTAATTTTTTTAGTCCAATTCTCTCTGAATTTCGTTCATACTTTGAAAAATTTGGTGGTTAATTTGTTGTTGCTCCTTCACCAACCTCTCATTACCATCCTTGTAGTTGCGTACTTCCATTTTGAAGCTTCTCAAGGTCTCTTTCATATCCCTTTCTTCTGGCTTGTTGACTCCATGGCCATTGGATTTTATCTCAACATTATCCATGCTAATATTCACAACCCTAGCCACTTCTTCTTCACTATAAGGTAAATGGGCATCTTTTGTGCTTCTAGTTCCCATTATGCATTTTTTTCCAGATTACCACCTATAGACATTCTTGTGAAAATATGACCCAATTTTCACTCAATATCAAAATTTTTGGTTTGCCACCATGTCCTCCTTGGTAATATATTTCTATTGACTAACCAGTTGCATAATTCTGATATTTGGGTTGAACGTTATTCCTTCTAGAATTTTGTAGCCTGTTAAGCCATTTTTTTCCCTTCAAAATTGTTGACGGTGTTGGATGCCGCCAACATATAGGGGGGGTCCCCGACATGAAGTCCTAATTAGAACTTACACTGTTTGGTATAGGAGTCCCATTCAATTATATGGTTTAGCCACCATTTAGAGTGATTTAGAGGTATGCCTTGGCTACAACACAGACACAAGAGATCGTAAACATGACTTTGGGGTAGCCAATATGTAAGTTTTGTGTGACACCAAGTGTAGAGTGTAAAAGGAGCTTCCAGGAACATAAAAGAGACAAGCCTCTAATAGGGAAGTAATAGTACTATCCTAGGAAAGAACCACTAGTGAAGGAGAAATAATCGTTGATTAACCTTCAAATTAGTTCACAAGATAAACAACAATCATGAAAGCATAAACAACACCCATTCAAAAAGATCCATATGTATAGCAAAAAAATAGTTCTTTATCTTTAGTATGTATTACATTAACATATACCACAAACATATAAATAATAGTCCTACTAAATTCACGGGTGATGGCTTGAAAAGCTTCTGATCATTTATGAAAGATTCCAAGAACATTGTTACATTGATGAAATATTAGCTCCAATAGTGGAACATGAAGCTACAACTTGCTTCTCCAAAGAATAGTTGTCTCTCATATGCACCAGTAGAGAATCCAAGGCCAAATCTCTGAAATTCCAAGCCCTTTGTTTGAGTTATGGGGGCCTAGTTATAACAATTGGAAATGACTCTTGAGTTTCCTCATGACTCTTCAACTCCTATGACCTATGGGATTCCATATGACTTTTCACATTCTACATATATCTCTTTACATTCCACATGTGTCTCTTGACATTCCACATGTGTCTCTTGGACTTGTTCATATTGGAATTATTATTTACAAAAGACAAATTACATATAAGATGGTGGCTATATAAGACAAAACTCTAATAAGACAAAATATCTTTACATAGGAGAAAGAGACAATTCAGTAGCTTCACCATGGAGTTCATTTTTGATATATGAGTTCCCTGCTCTAAACTCTGTTGTGATAACTTTGACACAGATAAGTAACTCTACAACATATCACATCTTAATCCTCAATGCCTCTGACAATATGGATTTGGAGCTAGATTGTACATTATTCC
Organism: Pinus taeda; assembly: GCA_000404065.3. NCBI lineage: Eukaryota > Viridiplantae > Streptophyta > Pinopsida > Pinales > Pinaceae > Pinus > Pinus taeda. Next base: position 359,204 of record APFE030502700.1, on the reverse strand, counting down.
ATTGTGATGATAATTTCATGTGAAGCTTAGCTGGTGTAATTGCATACTATAGAATAATTTCTTGGTGATCTCCAGGCCTTCATGTCCAAATGTTTGCTTGATTTTCTCAATGAACTACTTTATCACACGCATGATGACATCCTTACCTCTTATCTCTCCAAGTGTACCCACAAAAGGCATTCCATGTTTCTATGTGAGGGACTCCAAACCATTATGTAGTTGACCATAAGAAGTTGTAGTGTTGGTTGCTTTTTCACCAAGACAGGTGTAGTTATGAATATGGAGCCTTATTGCACTTTGTCCATCTCATCGACAATTATTTCCTTCTTGACCAATTTCTCTAGAAAATTTGGATACTTAGCACCCCACTCCTATATCAAATCTATAAATTTGTTTTCAACATTTAGGAGCTTCAATATCTCTTGATATTTCTTTTGTATTATGATCATGTGTGCCACTACCTCATGTAAGAGAATCATTTTCGTATATAACTATTTCATAATGTCATCCATTGACCCCAAATCTTCAAGTATAGCTTACTGGAACTCCACTATGTTCATATTGCTAGAAGGTAACCTTTGATTCTTTGTAGTGAGGTGATCTACTTTTCGCTTTGCCACAACTAACTCCTTTATAAACCGTGCATTCTCACTCATCAGATATTCTGAGTTGTCTTGTGATGTTGTCAAGAAAGATATGTATGATCGCTCAAAGATTTATCCTAGTATTAGCTGCTATTACCTTCTCAGTAGATATGGAGAATGGATGTTCAGGATCATTTTGTTGAAAATTGCAGCAACAAATTCTCAATTTTATTTTGCCTTGATTAAATTAAGAAAATTCGAATTTCCACATCAAAAGACCACTTGGATGATGTTAACTTGTGTGACATGGCTTGTGTCACCCAGTTTACTCAGTAAATTCAAGTTGGAGGAGTTAGAATTCAGTTATGCATGTGTGATTGCTAATTTGTAGCAATCAAGATCAGTTATCTCAGGTTTTTTTTTTTTTTTTTAAGTTAAACTAGTTCCAACTTTTGGACGAACTAGTGGAAGGTTAGTTAAGTTGTAGGACTTCAGTCAAACTCAGTGATCATCCAGTTAACTAATCAATCAACTTAAAATAGCTAGTGCATGCACAAATTTCAAGCTACCAAGTTGAGGTGGAGATTCCAAGGCATTGTAACATCAGTTGTATATTAGCATTGAATGTACAGGTGTTGCATGTGGTCAGATGATCAGACTAATGGAATTGCGCAATTAAATTGAGGGAATTTCCTAAATAATAGGGGTTAATTCCTCAAGGAATAGTGCAAGGAAATAAGAGAACAAGCTAAGAAAACAATTGACCAAGTCTAGGTTAGAGGACTTCAGTGAGCAGAGAGATAGTTTTTCACTTGCAGGGTGAGCTCAGTTGAGAAAAGCAATCGTAATACATCTCTATTCATTTAATTAATGAAGTTGGGCATTGGGTTTTTTATGAAATGTCTTTCCCTGGATAAAATTACTTGTTGCATGTGCCTTATTTCTTCTTTCATGTCTAATATTTTTGTCCTAAATTGTGAATTAATGTCTATAGAGAAGCAGTGTAGGTTTGTTTCTGGTGATTTTAATTAAAAATTCATGAGCGGTTGCAAATCTACAACCTAATTTCTACATGGTATTAGAAATGGATTCACATTAGAGAAAGAAATTTGAAGTTGTTCTCAGAGGTTCGAATTTGAATATCAGTGTAGCAAGATTTCTTCAGAGATGAAAATATGGTCTTTAATGGAATAAGGCTAGAGTATGCCTCGGAAGGCACCTCGAATTTTGTTGCATGGAGGCAATATTGGATGAGAATGGATTGCTAGAATACATCAAGCAAAATATGGAAAAATCACAAGCATTTGATGTCCGTAACCTTTCTCAGTGGAAGAAATATGTTGCCAAGGTGACTAAAATAATATTGGAGGGAGTACATGATCATATTATCTCAAATTTCAATGAAAAATAAAAATTTTCATGATGTGGAAAGCACTGATAGAATTTTTAGAGAATAGTAGTGACTACAGGAAGCTGGCAATCAAGGATAAACTTCGAAGTATCAAGATGTGGAAGAATGACACAATTTCATGGTATCTGAGAAATTTTACACAAGGTCATGATGAACTTGCGGGGTCAGTGTTAATTTCCTTGAAGAAGACTTGGTAACCTTATCCCTTCTGAGCCTTCCCAAGAGCTGACATAAATATCAAGATTTGGTGAATGGGAGGGAGAAACTATTGATTTGGGAGCGCTTATGGTATGATTTGGTATAGGAGGAAATAAGGTGGAGTACTAGAGATGGTACTTCATCCAAGGTCGAGGATGAAGAAAAATTTGCATTCGAAGGAAAGGAAAATAAGGGAAAAGGGAAGAAATCCCAATCCAAACCATAATCCAGTTAAGGGGGAAAGAAGAAAGATTTGTCAAAAATTAAATTCTTCCATTGTCATGAATTCGCGCACTATGCCACGAAGTGTCCACACAAGAAGGAAAGCAAGAAGACCTTAGGAAGATCAGCAAGTGAAGCTTTGGCTTCACAATTCGAGCTTGAGTTTACCCTTATTGCATGCATGGCCAACACAGTGATGGGGAGCGTGTGGTACTTGGACTCAGGTGCATTGTTCCATATGAGAGACAATAGAGATTTTTTCAGTGACCTGGATGAAAAATATTTGCAGATGCACATCAAGATGGGGGATGACAGAAGGTAGAGTGTGATTGGGATTGGTACGTCACATTTCATAGGGAGTCAGGCTCCCCCCTCAGGCTTAAGGATATCATGTTCGTTCTGGGCCTAAAGAAAAATCTCGTCTTTGTTGTAGTTTTGGATGACCATGGTTATGATGTGATCTTCAAAAAAGCAAAGGCGTTCTTGAGACACACAACCATGGGACAAGTGAAGAAGATTGGGGTTCATGTGAAGAACCTATACAAGCTAGATGAGGAGGATTGTGTTGCATTGAGCACAAAGGTGGAGAAGGTGCACAGTCGCGATGTAAGTGAAATTTGGCATATAAGACTTTGAAATTTTCATCATGACGCTTTGAAGATCATGCAGCAGATAACCATAGGCCTCCCCAAAGGATCACTTGAGCAGCGAGATGTATGCAAAGGATGTACTTTAGGGAAGTACACAAAAGCGACCTTCCATGACTAGGACAACAAAGCACATGCAGTCCTTGAAAGGATCCACTCTGATGTCTATGGACCTTTCTCGATAGCCTCCATTACCAGGCACAAAAATTTTGTCAATTTTGTTGGTGACTTCTCATGGAAGTGTTGGATCTTCTTCATGTGGAAGAAGGATGAGACATTATCCAATTTTGTAGAATTCAAAGCATTTTTTAAGAAAGAAATGAGCAAGAATGTGAAGGCTCTCGAGAGTGATAATGGAGGTGAGTATGTGTTGAATGAATTTAAAATTTTCTTTACAAAAGAAGGAATTCTATGAGATTTTACAGCACCCCGTAGACAAAGCAGAATCTGGAGGCTGAGAGAAAGAACCATAGCATTATGGGAGAAGAAAGGGAGATGTTGCATGATCAAGGCCTACCTCTACATTTGTGGGTCGAGGCATGCAACACAACAATGTATTTATAGAACTGGAGTTCTCATCGGATTCTTGACATGATTAAACAGAGGAGGCTTTCTTAGGGAGAAAGCTAGATGTGTCGCACTTCAGGATTTTTTGTAACCTCTATTTACTGCCATGTCTCTAAAGAATCAAGGAAGAATCTAGAGTCGAAAATAGAATTAGGATTATTTTTGGGTTACACAGAAACTCCCTACAACTACAGTGTGTACTTGCCATCCCTCATAATGATAGTTATGTGAAGGGATGTAAGATTTGATGAAGACGAATCAATGTGGTGTTCTCTTGAGAGGGAGTTTTAGATCCCACCAGAAGAGGAGTTTTTATCTCCAAAGGAGGAACCTCAAGAAATTATGAAGAGTACACAAATTGAGGAGTAGAGAGTGGAGAAAACCACTCAAGAAGAACCATCCATAAAAGGTAGGAAAAGTACCAGGGAAACTGAGAGACTTGTGAAGGATGCGGGGGATAATGTGGGTGCTTCTTCAAGTCAGCACAGGCAGAGAAGGTTACTAGATCAGTACACTAGATACATGGCTCTAATGATTGAGCTTGTGGAGACTGAGCCATCCTATTTTGAGGAAGCAGTAGAGAAAAATGTATGGGTTGATGCAATGGTGGAGGAATATGAATCCATTGTAAAGAATAGTGTTTGGGAAGTGGTCCCAAGACCAGCAGAAAAACCCTTTATGGGTTCACGATGGATCTTCAAGGTAAATCATGCAGCAGAAAAAAGCATAGAAAAGTACAAGGCCAGATTTGTGGACAATGGGTACTCTCAAGTTGAGGGGATTGACTATGAGGAGACCTTTTACCCTGTAACAAGGTACTCATCCATCAGAGAAATTATTTCTCTGGTTGCATAGATGGGGTGGAATATCCACCGGATGGATGTGAAAACAACATTCCTCAATGGAGCGATGAAGGAGGAGGTGTACATTGAGAAACCAGAAGGATTCAAGACTTTTGATCAGGAGTTTCATGTTTGCAGAATCAAGTGAGCGTTGTATAGTCTCAAGCAAGTACCCCATGCTTGGTACACTAGGATCGATATTTATCTCACCAGTTTGGGCTTCACCAAAAGTGAAGTGGATGCAAGCCTCTATCATATCTTGGTAGAAGGTATTCTTGATTATTGTTTTATATGATGATGACTTGGTTTTAACTGGTGATGAGAAGTTGATCATATCATGCAAGGAGGACCTTGCAATAGAGTTTGAAATGAAGGACATGAGCCTCATGCACTACTTCCTCAGATTGGAGTATGGAAAGGTGATGGGGAATTGTTTGTCGCTCAGGGAAAGTATGCAAACAATATAATTCAGAGGTTTCGCATGGAAAATTACAAACTCATGGAGACACCTCTAGTGACCAACTCGAGGAAAAAGGATGCCACTTTAGGTGAGGAAGTGGATTGTTTAATGACAATTGGTGGGCTCACTAATGTATATTTTGAACACACAACCAAATATATGTTATTCCGTCAACCAGCTGAGTCAAACTATGGTTAGGCCAAACAAATTATTTTGGAAGGAAATTAAGCATGTTCTATGGTTCCTCAAAGACACTACACCGTTTTGACTATGATAGAAATAAACAGAGGTGTGAAGTTGTGTGGCTTCACAAATGCAGATTGGGTGGGGATTCCATTAGACCAAAAGATTACATCAGGTGGAATTTTTATTGTTGGGACCGTAGTTGTTTCTCAGTACAACAGGAAGCAAAGATATGTGGCACTCGACTCGATAGAAGAAGAATACATGGCTTCCAATCAAACAAAATGTGAGGTGATCTGGATGGGAAAGATACTTGTTGGATTGTTTGGTCATATGATGGATACAACTGTGATCTATTTTGATAATCCAAGTTGCATCAAGCTCTCCGAAAATCCTTTTTTTCACGATCGATCTAAGCATATAGATATACAATATCACCATTTACAAGACTATGTGTAGAGGCAAATAATATTATTGCAGTACATTCCGACAGAGGAACAAGATGTTGATAATTTGACAAAGGCTTTTTCAAGAGGGAATTCTGAATTCCATAGGTACAGGATAGGGGTGGTTGATAATCCCTTTCTTGCTAAGAGGGAGCGTTGAAAATTGCAACAAGAAATTCTCAATTTGATTATGCCTTAATTAAATTGAGAAGATTCGAATTTCCACATCAGCAGACAACTTGGATGATGTTAACTTTTGTGACATGGCTTGTGTCACCTATTTTAATCAGTATATTCAAGTTGGAGGAGTTAGATTTTAGTTTTGCATGTGTGATTGCTAATTTTTATCAATCAAGGTTAGTTATCTCAAGTTATTTTTAGTTAAACTAGTTCCAACTTTTGGATGAACTAGTTGAAGGTCTGTTAAGCAGTGGGACTTCAGTAAAATTCAGTGATAATCCAGTTAATTGATCAAATAGCCCAAATAGCTATTGCATGCAAAGAATTTGAATTACCCAATTGAGGTGGAGATTCCAAGGCATTGTAACATTAGTCGTAGACTAGTCTTAAGTGTATAGGTGTTGCATGCAGTGAGATGATTAGCCTAAAAGAAGTACGCAATTTAATTGATGGAATTTGCTAAATAATATGGGATAATTCCTCAAGGAACAGTGCAAGAAAATAAGAGCTCAATGCAAGGAAAAACTTGAATAAGTCTGGGTCAGAGGCCTTCAGTGAGTAGAGAGATAGGTTGTGCACTTGCAAGGTGAGCTCAATTGAGAAAAGCAATCGTAATACATATCTATTCATTTGGTTAATGCAAGAAGAGATTGGGATTTTTATAAGATTGATTTCCCCTTATAAAAATACTTGTTGCATGTGTGTTATTTCTTCTTGCATGTCTGATATTTTTATTCTAAAATGTGAATTAATGTCCACAGATCAGTAGTTTAGGTTTGTGTCTTGTGTTTTTGATTAAAACTTCATGAGAAGTTGCAAATATATAACCTAATTTTTAAACATTTGGGAAGTACCTTCATCTTTCTTGCATGATCCTCTTCTTAAATTGATCGAAGGTAACATTACATGCGTCCATGACCCTATCTTCTAGTGGAGGAACAATTCCCATTTCACTGAATGGGAGATGTCCACCTATAAGAGGAGATTATAATGGAGTGTCTGGTTCATTTGCAATAGGTTTAATAACATCCTCTTATTCCAATTTCTACTTCTATCTCTTGGGCCATCTGTGCTTCCTCCATTATCTGTACAACTTCTTCATCCCATGACTACTTCTGCTATTCTGCTTCTTTTGTTCTTCTCATTTCCTTATTTCTTGCTCTGCTTCCTACTTCTGTTTAAGCATGTCATCCCTCTTCCTCTTTTCTTCTTCCTCTTTCTGTGAGTGCTCCTTCTCTCTTTTGTGTTCTTCCTCTTGTTGCTTCTTTGCCTTTAAGGCACCTTTGCACATGGGATCAACTTTAAAACTTATGCTAAATTCTACTATTGGATCATGCTTGATCTTATTCTTGGGTGCTACTCTGTTCACTTGAGTAGTTTCTACATGTTGTATCTCCTCCATCTGTACCTCTCAAGTCAGTGGGACTTACCTTATCTCCTAGTCGATGCTTTCTCAATGCATTGTACCAATTCTTAACCTTTCCATCCTCAGAAGTTGTCATTGGTACATATGGCCAGGGGTATTGTATCTTATCGTAATGCTACCTACACACCTTTCTAGGATCATATTTGTGAAAATTAAATGTCCCAAAATGAAGATGCTTGAGTTCTTCAATTTCAGTATCAACTGCCTTAAGGCTCTTTAGTTCATAAAGTCTAATATGTAAAGGAAGAGTGGGCCAATGACCCTTTTTACTAATATTTCATTGTGCAAATAGTTTGTTATTCAACTGATAGGCTACCTCCCGCAAGACTACTTTATTGGTCACATACCTAAGCATAAGATGAAGGGTTTCCTGGCAACCAAAACATTTGATGTATGTGCCTTGCAGTGAGGAAAACTAATATGCAATGTCATACAATGATTCCTTCACCTAATCGGTCATGCAAGGAGGACCAATATAATAAATCATATGGTAAAGTATTGTAAATAAATGTTCTGCGAGCCTTTCATAAACTCCTCGAAAATTGATCTCTGATAAAAAGATGCAATGAAAATAGATAGGGAGCTTTTCCTATGGGGTCCATCTCCATTTCATCCTTTTGAGAGTATCACGAGTGCAAATCCCATCTAGAAGATAAATAGACATATAGAATTATGGTGCTTACTTTTCTTGTAAGGAAACTTTGACTTGATGTACATGAAGGCATAACTCATAAGAAAGGATATATGCCTCGTTGAGAATTCTACCTCTTGTTACAATGAGGTTGAGCAGGAAGCTTCAATTCTCCTCAAAATGTTTTGCATTCTTCCATCCATGCAGTCTGTAGCACATTTCTATGAGATATCGATATACCTTTCTTAAAGTTCTTGTCAGGTATATTGCACTTGGTCTCTGATGGAATCTAGCAGGCTCTTGGCACCAAGACTTGATAATCTCTTTGGTGTTGAGATTTTCGCATGTTGCATAGAACTCAATATTTGCATATTTTCTCGACTTTATCATCTTCTAATAAGAATGCATGTCATGTGCATGACAAGTGGAAATCTCATTACCACTTTCACTACGTAGGACCACATTTGTGTTATCCATGTGAAACAGGATCCATTCGTTGGCTTATGTACAAGGCATCATTGGGAGTCTGCATGCAACTCTGTGTATCCTAGACCTTTTGATGTTGATGTAAACTTCCTCGTCTTCCAAGTTTTCAGGGAATTGTTTTTGCATGACCGTATATTTAATGTCCTTCCATGATACTTTCATATATTTGTTTATGAATAACTATGTAACCACAAGAATAGGAACCGTAGGCTTAATAAGTTTCACTTCCTCCTCTAATCTTGCTTTTGAGGCTTCTTTCTAAATAGTTCGATGGGTGGTGGGGGGCATTGTTTTTAGAAATGATGAAAGAGAAATATAACTTGTATCTGGAACACCTGCTGGTGGAAACGCACTCGTGGTGAACAATAATTAGTTTTAAGAAATTCTCTATCTAGCACATGCAAACTTATCAAAAGACAGTGACAAAGGGGAGATAAAATCTAGTTGGGAATACTAGCCTAGTAGTTGATCAAGCCGCCTATCATCATTGATAGGCTAGTGTTCCCAGCTAGATTTTATCTCCCCTTTGTCACTGCCTTTTGATAACTTTGCATGTGCTAGATAGAGAATTTCTTAAAACTAATTATTGTTCACCATGAGTGCATTTCCACCAGCAGGTGTTCCAGATACAAGTTATATTTCTCTTTCATCATTTCCTAAAACAATGCCCCCCACCACCCATCGAACTATTTATAAAGAAGCCTCAAAAGCAAGATTACAAGAGGCAGTGAAACTTATCAAGCCTACGGTTCCTATTCTTGTGGTTACATAGTTATTCATAAGAGAAAACATGCTATGAACTCTCACACAATTGATAGATGCACTGAGACAGGGGGAGTTTGTAGGAGTGCATATCATCACGGGGAGTCTATGATGCATCCAAAAAGCACATTGTTAGTTGGAAGCTTGTAGAGATGATGTAGCAGGTCTACATGTTTTCAGGGGGATCCATATCCCATGGATATTTCATCAAGGATATGTTAGAAAGAATTTTCCATTGATGTCAAAGGGGGAGAGAACCTTGGAGAAATCAAATGGGAGAAAGAGTTGCATGATACAACATACCTTGTCATGCTAGGTGTGTTGACATCAATGAAAAAGGGGGAGATTGTTGATAATGTTGTCAATATATCAAAGTAGGAGTAGAAGTAGGTGTGCATGATGTCATTGATTTGAAAGCAAGGGCAGTAGCAACAAATTCCATATGAGGAAATGTAGGTACATGATGATGATGAGTCTCTTGTACTAATGATGTGATAGAGACCCTATTTGTCATATGAAACACTAACCCTCGAGTTTGGATCCCTTGGCACCCATGTTGCAGATGACTGAGATGATGCAACTTGACAATGTCACAGATGGATGATGTCACAGATGATATGGTTGCATGAAACCCTATTCCTATGGTTTGGTTTCCTAAATGATGGAGACTCCCCGCAATTATTGAGGATTTTGTTGTTGCAGATTGTTGATTGTGTCTTGGAGACCCTCACCGTCGAATTCTCCTCCTTGTGTTTATTTTGTTGATGTATGGAGCATTTCGTGGGCCTTCACAGTTTGAGGGACAATCCCAATTAAAGTTAGTGACCCCATTTCGTGGCAAATACTCCCAAGGGTTGTTGATGTGGCATCTCAAATTAATTAAGGATGGTGTGGAATGTATGATTTGATTGCATGGTCTCATTGAGGATATGGAAATAACATATGATATGGCATATTCTCCTTGGTTCCAATTTTGAGTGGTGTAGGGTTTCAATTTCATTTTAAAGCATGGTGAAATTATTTATTTTCAAAACAAAATACGGGATATTAAGTAATAAATTTAAATTGATTATGGTCCGAAATGGTCCATATAAGAAGGAATTTAAATTTAAATTTTATTCCTAATTATTGGTCAGCCACCTTCCAAGACAAATTTAAATTTAATTTTCATTATTAAGTATTGGTCAGCCACCTCTCTAGACATTTCTCCAAGATCTATAAAAGTGACTCACTCCATCACATGAAATGTATCTAGTGGGCTCCATTGATTAAACAAATTGGGACCAAGTTAGTCACGAAGGAGAATTAAAGTGTGAATCCTATCTGCGGCCTTAAAATTATTTTTGATGAGGGCTTCATGGGCTCATCGTTTTCCTTGCTTTTGAAAAAGGGTTTGATATTTTCCTTTAATTACAAGTGGCCCTATTCTTCATTGTATCGAATGAGAATTGAACTAGATTGAAAGTCTCTTGCCTATTCCTCCTTAGAATAGGGTTTTTGAGTTCCGCTAACATGTATATCTAAATTAATCAGTCCCAGTAGAGCGAAGGAATATTTGAATTTAGTTGGGCTTATGGCCTGGAGATCTGCTTTATTTTATTTTTGCAACTGATGATTTGCAGATGTGTTCTTCGTAACTACACAGAGCTAAGATTCATTAATAAATTAGACAAGAGGTTTTTATGAAGGATTTTCTACCTAGTTTTTGGACTTTTATTGTCAAAGTTTTCGTTCAAGGGCACTGAGGTTTGGACCTACACTAGGGAACTTACTCTATCCAAAATACGAAAACCAATTCTATGTGGAATGTTTGCAAATTGGTTATAAGGAGATTGTAATAATTTTTGGCATCATTTGACCTAATTCCTTTTTACTTAGGCTTCGTTGGAATACTTTGTTCTGTAGGTGGATCTAAAGTGATCCTTTAAAGAGAATTGTCCACTGCGTTTGACCCTTATGACGAAATGCTCTAAAGAACTCACATAATATTATTGGTAGGGTTCCTTTGTGCAAGAAGAAACTTGCATAATGTTAGCTTAGGCTTTTGTAGTCATGGTCATATAAATATTGGTTGAGGTTTTTTGAAATTATTACGGCTTTGGATATTTATCTTATTTGATGGAGTTTTGTGTCGATGTTCCCCTCTGCGATAGGGAAAGTATAAGCTAAAATAACTGATTTTTTAAGAGATTTGTTGAGAAAATCCTTACTTTCTCTAGAGACCTTTTATTTATCATTGTTAGCACATTTATTTTGATTGTTTATACATTTCAATTCCTATAGCTCCAAATCAAGCTGACTTGTGTAGCTTTGACACTCAAAAAAATTAAAGATGCAGTAGTGTATGTTGGGCTTCAGTAATATACATTATTGTGACCATACTGTGATCCTGGGACATTGTTGATAAGGCTATAACAAATTGACATAACCATAAAATAGTATGACAACATGAGTAGGAGTTCATGTTGAAACTCAATTCTAGCAGTAAAGGGACAAAACACATTGCATTCTAAAGGAATCTTGATCTTTACATGACATATAGTATCATTGGATATGACTTTGGTTACATGAAACCCTACATAGATATTTGTAATAGTTGATGCTAGCTCTTGTTGTCACTCTCGAACAAGGATTTCATCTCTTAGTTCAACTTGTAAAATAGTGCTAAGAGTTTGACAGATGTGGAACCTTGATAACACACTCTTGAATGTAACAATGGCATGAAGAGTTTCTTGACAATGTTAATTATATAGCACTAAACGTAATTTGTGATGGTAGCAATGAAAACAAGTGACAAAACTTGATGACGTGTGGAATATTTGTCGCTCAAACAAGTTAAAATAGATGCAAATGTATATGCTTGGAATATATGTTTATGTTGAGGTAAGAAACCCTAACCAATGATGGAAAGTTGATTCCTGTAGATACATTGTGTTGGTTTCATTGCTCAACAGTGATATACATAACCTTATTCTGACCCTTGTGATCTTGAGATCTGGAAGTGACCTCAAGTCAAGATGAAATACTATAACCTTTAATATCATTCTTTGATGATCACACAATACCAAGAATTATGATGTAGTGATAGTGGTAATAACATTAGTTGACTGTGAATTTGGTGGTATTCTTGTAGAACTATACCTTGAACATAATTGTCTTGAGTGTATTGTTTAGAGAGATGTTTATTGAGTTGCAGTGACCTTAGACAATATCCTTGTGCATGGCAGTCTTCTTGACATATATATCCATGGTATGACTATAACCCTTTGCATGGAAATGACTATGATTGCATAAGCATGATGTTGCAACAACATATTGGAGCAGCAATGAATGGTAGTATGATAGAGGACATGGGAGATAGTTGCATCTGTGAGTTCCAATAGCAGTAGTAGTGGAAATAGTGGGAGAAATGATTATGCACAGTAGTGAAAATAGTGGTTGCGGTAGAATCAATGGTAGCATAGGTATAACAACAATAGTGATGGATGGTGGCAGTGTATAGTAGCAATGGTTACTAACAGTGGCAACAATGACTACTTTGATAACAGTGGGAAAAGGATAGCAATGGACAACAGTGATAGAGCACAACAATGTGAACAAAAACAAAGATTGAGGATAGTATGTGTAGAAGCGAGTAGTTATGGCGCGACAATGAATATTTTAATTGATTTATTTTAAAGGAAACTAAAGACTTCTGCTAACTTAGTATGCATATCTTCACACTTGGGGAGTCTCGTACTTCCTTCCAGGTTTACTTGGTAAATGTTGTATGTACATCATACATAATTGAGCTTATTGTTGAGCCAAATCTTCTGTATTCTTTTTTATATGATGGTTCATGCTTTCTGAATTATTGTTTATTCTCTTAATGTTTAATTTTTAATAACTAGCCAATTAAAAACAAGGAAATATCGATTCACCTCGCTCTCAGTATTTTCAATAACCAACTTCTTAGTTTCCTTCTAATCTTTCCTCTCTAGATATTACTTTGTTTAAAAGAATTATTTAGAGAGTTATGATTGTTGTATATGCGTTTAATGGACCAAGAAACTATGAACAGTGTCTCAATATCCATTCTCTATGTGCTCCATTATTCATATAAAAAAATGTGCATTTGACTAGGTTAATCTTATTTCAAATGAACTGTGTTTTCGATTAGTAAATTGTTTCAAGAGTGGTGGGTTCTTCATGAAAGTATATCTGATAATAGCCCTTGTGTTGAGTCATACTTTCAATGAGTTTCCACATAACACTAATTTCAATTTTGATAAAGAACTGATGTAGTTCCACTATCCCATATTATGGAAGCAGGAAGTTATTCCAATTTTTTTGTCTAATTCAAGATATTTTTTTAAAGCAAGTTATTTGAATGATAATTGGATGAGAGCCCCATTGAATATATGGAAAAGCACATTTTTTCTTTTGGGGGAAAGGGATATATGAAGAAAGAGGAAATAATACAATTATTTGAGTTTATGGGTTTCGCGGTAAACCACTATTGCTTCCAAAAATTGTTATGGACATGTATTATATTGCCGAAGTTTGCACGGAATACTATGCTTTCCAAGTTAATTTTGAACAAAAAAAGAAAAAACATTTTATTTCTTTTCTATTATATTTGGACGAGTAACTATGAAGAATGGAAGCCAGCTTGCAGAGTTTGTGAATTCTTTAAATTGTTTTAATTTAAAATAAGCTAAAGGTTGGAGAGATGTTAATATAGAAGGTCTATTCACCGGACATCTAGGTGCCATCAAATGCGAGAACTAGTTGCCAAAAATTTCAAGTGAAAGAGAAAAGATTCATGGTGCTCTAAGGAATAATCAAGAAGGAGCAATGACTATTAGAGAAATTGCAGAAGAAGAAAGTATTAGCACTGAAATAAAGTGCAAACAAAGAAGTGAAAATCTTGTGCAATCATTTGTTTGCATATCTGAATTTTCTTTGGTTTCATCTTCAAGAGAAAGAAAACGAAAAGATACCAAAGTTGCACAGTTGATTCACAATCAACAATCAACTGTTAGAGATGAAAAGGAGCCATGTCGATTGTTTATTCCAGAGAAAATGTACATGAATGAATCGGTGAAATGAAAAACTTCCCTACAAACAAAAAGTAGTCAAGAAACTATCAACAAGGAGATTAAAACTCCGCTACCTGATTGGGCAAGTACTACTTTGAATGAAAATCAGAAAATAATGGAGCAAATTGCCAAAGGATTTTCTATTTTTGATAATCAAATTTTCGCTTTTCAAGATGAAAACTATAACAAGGACAAGAAAATATTGAAAATTGGAAAAGTAAGTATGCATGATAAAAAAGTTATTGATAAACAAGAAACGAATGTTCAGATGTCTGGAATTGCAACCACAGATGTTTTAACATTGCATGAAACTACCAAGTATGTAATTGCAGTGCCTATTGAGCAACAGGAAGCAAAGAACCTAGTACTGAAAGCAACAATAGAAATGCTAGAAAATGCTTTGAATCTGGGTCCTTTGTTGATGACTACATTCGTAATACAGCTCGGCAATCTACAATTCCCACTGCTAGAATATCTCATGGATGCAATTAGTTAATGAAGTCAAATGTCATATTATCAGTAATGTTTGCCAAAGGTTAGAAACCATTGAACATGCATGGTAGACGATTTTTGTTTTGTTACGGTCAGCACAGGAAATCAACTCATTTGTTGATTTCGTGATAAGTAATATTAACAAAGACAATCATTTCATTAACAATGACTTACCTGCTTTTAGTCAAAGGCTTGAATTATAGTCTGATCTTGAAAAGAAAAATAGAGAATTTCCAAATTCTAATCGAATGATGCAAATCAAAGTTGGATGGTCTAGAAGAATCAATACACTAGAAAATATTATTTCTAAATGTGAGAGAATAAATAATAGGAGAAGTGATGTGTTTCTAAAGAAGATGAAAATTGCTCAAGATGTAGACGACCCATGCATTATACAAAGTTTTGAATTGATTAGAAAAGATACACTAATATTTGAATTGGATTAGAGAAAACATTCCATGGAAAAACAATTTGATGATATAAATGATTTTACTTCAGAAGAAATTAGCAAATGGCTAATTGGTTTTGTTAGTTTAATGATTTGAAATTTGTGCTATTGGCTCAGTTACAAGAAGAGGCAATGGAGATCAAAAATCAATTATTCAATCAACATGTGAAGCTAGAGATTATAATGGGATCAATGAAAGAATTCATTCAAACTAAGTTGAAGATATTGGTTCAATGGGCCATGCATCCGAAAGATAGCTGATATTGAAACAATTAGCGTATATGCTTTCAAAAATTGTAACTGTCATTAAATATTTTGATATTCATTTTTTGTTTACTAGTATTCAGTCATCGTGATTTGTTAATTTTATTAATTTCACATAGTCTAATTGCTAAATGCAGTTCCTTGTTTTCTTTTGTAGTTCCCTCTTTCCATATTACGGTTCACATATTTAATTTTCATAGATTTAGGCGTAGGTAGTTAAAGAGAAGATGCCATAATAACGTAGTGAATGAGCCATTGAGCATTTTCATTATTGATACAAGTGATTCCCGTTGAGAATCAGTGTTCTTAATAATTTGCATCTGATCTTCTATGCTTTTGTATCTTGTTTATTTATTTCAATCATAGCTATCATGATTGAAATTTGAAAAACTCGATATTGTTCTTCTTACTATGATCATATTGCTTAATGTTATAGACTTATGCTTTTAGCACTTGTATTATGTCATCAATACATATATAACATGAAAATAGTTTTTTTTATTTGAAACATGAATAGTGTTCATTGTCATGATATTTTTAAATTTATCTAGAGTACGGAACTTCGGGAAGGGATTTTATTATTTTTTCTTCATATCTATCCATTGTACATAATGGAAGTTTTTTGTTGTATTTTGAAATTAAAGTGATGTATCAATCATACGTGATTTCAATTTTGATTGGTTTTGTGCTGCAATGCATAATATTTAACTAATTAATTAATGGTGGAGCTTTATGCGAACAACTTTCCTTGTGCAGGAAGATTTCATTGTGCGGAGTGCAGAGGTCCACACGATGAAAGCTTGAAAGATTCCTCCACATAATGGACTTCATTTGTAGTTTCATGCATATGCATATTTACACAAAGATAACCATAATCAAAGCTTTCACTCCGCGAAGAGTGCAACCTTTAATCAATTGATTAGCAAAGTTTTTAGTGCAGAAGAAGTTGATTTTGCTGGAGTGCAAAAATTGTACTCAGACTGCAAGAGGTGTTTGTTGACATTTGTGCTTATACCCAAGGGTTGTCCCATTGCATATTTTAAGCCTCTTCATTTTCACATAAAAGCCATATACAGAGGTAAGAAAAGCCATATGAATGCCTCTTACAATAAAACTTTGGACCCTACTTCTGCACTCCACACTAAAATCGTATTAACATTACACTATTAGTAAACAAATATGAACATTATACCATTAATAAGTATCAATATTAGACGTGTTGCGGTTTCGAATTTGAATGCACCTTTATGTTCTACCAATTAAGTCATTTAGTAACAGTTTATACGTTAATATTAATATTTTAATACTTTCAAAATCATAATGAAAGATTCAAAGATTTGCATTTGCATTAATTTTGAAAATATATGTTAATATTAACATTTCAATGCTTTGAATATCAGGATTTTAGATTTAATATTTTAATGCTTTGAAATAATGCCAAGTTGGACAACACTGCGAAGTGATAACCATTTTTTTCATATGTATTGAATTGGGTTCCCAATGAAACCTTGTTGACATTGTGAATGAAATTTCTCAGTTCAAATTAAAAAAAAAAAAAAAAGTTAAGTACCTTTATGGTAATTATCAAGTTTTCTCAAGAGGAATAAGTAGTTTACAGAGCATTTCTTATGCAAATAAGTCGCTATGGGGAGATACTTGTAGAGTGAAAGTTTTGCTCAAGCAAAGCTTCAAACAAGGTTTATAAAAATAAAAAATATGGAAATCTTTTTTTTAATTATTATTCAGTAATGTATTTCACAAGTATGGAAGTAGTTGTGCGGATGTGGTTATGTGGAGCAGACTATTCAAAAGAAGCATGTGCACGGAACAAACACATGTGTGTAGAGATTTCATTGTGCCCGAAGCGTTGGGAAAAGTTTATTATAATAATGAATGTACAAATTTCTTTTTTAGTTCTTATTTAGGAACGTATTTCACAACGATTGTTTCCTCCCCACTATATTTAAAACCCACATCAATTAATAACAATTTCAAATGTAAATTATTGATTGAATGGTGCTATTGAATATGAAAACAACTATGTAGAGGTGGTTGTGCGTGTGCGGAAGCTATGCAGAGAACAAATGCATGTGTGGAGTAAAGGATTTGCATAATTTATGCGGAATGACACAAGTGCAGAGGCATGTTTTAGTTGTAATGCGTTTTCAACTTTTTAGGAGTTAGTGCATTTGAAATTTGATATTTATCGATTGTGTGGAGCATGGAGGTATGCACAATGAAACTTTAAATCTTGGTTAGCACTTTGGTGCAAGAACAATGTTTATTTTATTATTAATAGATTATGTGAAATGCGCATTGTGACGTGCATGTGGTGGATTATATTTCTACATATGAAAATACTAATCGACGAAATAGAAATAAGACATTACGGAAACATTAACAACTTACCTTATTAGCTAAATATGTAAAAAAATTAAATGCAAACATAGTATAAAATTAATTTGTTTATGCGAATGAAGTTCCATATGCAGCTTCATTCTCCCGCACATAGTCCACCCTATGCATAGTAAGAGCTCTAAACAATGAAACATAATAATATAAATTAAAAATTCCCTCTGAAAATGTTGTGATGCATCATATTCCTTCCCTCTACTGCTAATTAATTGATCAAGGTAATGTGGGATCTGCATTTCATACGTAGGAAGTCCATTGTGTAGATTGTTTTTTTGTGTGGATCTTTGCACTTCGCACTAAAAGCTTTTATTGCTAATATTATTGGTAATATTTTAGTTATAAATAATTCATAAGTCTATATTCTCGTTTTTTTTGCATTTGTAAATGTAACAAGATAACATTGTATGCCAAAAAAAAGGAAGCCTAGAATATCAATGACAAGTTATTAAACATTTGAGGATGCATAAAACTCTTAGCATTTTCACATTGTGACAAAATCATTTTTCTCTGAACATTATCAAAAATCTAACACTAAATAGTACTAAGCAAATCACAATTCAAGAGAACTAAATATGTGTTTGCATGTTGCACCTTCATTTAAGCACAATTTAATGGAAATGAGTCTCAAACTACTTGGTCAAGGAATAGTCTGAGAAATTGATTCACATAAGTGTTGTTTGTTCTTCATCCTCGTTTTTCCACACATACATTGTCATCTGATCCACAAAAGAAAAAATAATAATATTAATTGCATATTTGTTCAATATTCCCCGCTTACTCTCGCTTTGCAAAAGACTTGCAAATACATCAACTCTAACACGATTGAGCAGAGAAATAACACATTGTTAGTGCACTCACAATATCACAAACCGATAACATAATCAAAACTATCAAAAAGTAGATGATTATCTCATTGATTTTCTCTAACAACATTTCCTGAAAATTTGCCAGATCTTTAAACAACAGTTTAACGTATTGTGCTCTTGGAAAAAAAATAAAATAATAACCTTAGTCTCAAAGATAGATTGTTAAAAAGATCTAAATTGCTTTTTCCAAGTTCACATTTAAAGTTTTAAACAACCTATGAAGCTTTTCATGTAAAGCAATGTGTAGAAATTTGCTTGTAGGGAGATTTTCGCAGATTGAAAACTCTGCATAAGCAAAGCTCCACACAAATCTAGGAAACATTTTTAACTAAGGTTTATATCTTAGCATCTACTGGGGAGCTAAGTAACAGATGACTATTACTTTTACAAATTTCCACATTAGTAATGACATTATTGAAACTATAGCTTTAATATTTTATTTAATTATTAATTAATGAAATTAATCATATTTACCAATCAATCATTTATTTCAAAGCATGTAAAAAAATTAAGCATCTAGGAACACATGGTATTGATTCTTTTCTTTATTTTTAAAAGGAAGGCGTTAAACTTAAGTATTCATGGTCAAAATCTGTTGACTTTTGATTGGTTTTTTTATTATTACAAATTTTTCTATCTACCGGTCCAACTTTGTTAAGTATCTAATACATATGTTCAATATTTATATGCTAGCGTGACAATACTAACCTCTAATTTTGGTTGTTTTTTTTTCCTGTAGAAGCATTTGTGAGGTGTTCATCATGCAATCTTTTTAGCATACACGTTATGAATGCATGTTAAGCTAGTTTTTAGAGGAGCTAGTTGCAAATAGAATCCTCGTCTGGGTTGCATAATATTGTTCCGGTAGTTTCACACCGTGAGGGATTATCATTTAGAGCAAAAGTGCAAAACATGTAGCATTATTAACAGGTAAACAATGAATTGTTTGTTCTATATACGAATACTAAGAATATTTATACAATATACGGTACAGTCCTGTTGAAATGATGTACAAAGTTCAAATACTATATAATGTGATAATACTAAACACGTTTGGACAAAATATGTTACTATCATATAGTTCTTATTTCTGAAGTACTTCCGTGCTCTAGAATTAGAACCTCTTATTTTTCTTATTTATGTATATTTCATCTAACTCATATCGTCATAGATGCAAAAACGAATACAATCATAACATATACCATTAAGGACAATGATAACTCTTCTAAGATGCATGTTTCTATTTTATTTATTGTACTTTGATTCTGTTTGCATTACACAACCCAGCTATTTTTTTTTTTGCCACCACTGCTTTTGGACCATATTTTTTAATGTACTATAACTAAAAGAAAATCTTTTTAAATTTACAAGAAACATATGACATGTACAGATTCAGATCCAAGATGGAAGTTACAAGGAAAAGGGCACTTTGAACATTTCTATAGAAACTTTCATATTTGCTAAAACTAAAATCTATCTAAAAATTTTGTACACTAATAATGACTTTGCCTTATCTTATTTTTTTTTCATTAAATAGTTCTTACTTGGTTTCAATTATAATGTTCTCTTAAGCAATGATTTCAGTGTATTATTTGTGAACAGACAAAAGTTATTGAATTTGAATGATGTCATAGTAGAGATTGATGGGAGTGTAGAGATAGAAATGAGGAGTACAAGAGAAACATATATCGCAATAGACAAAACAAAAACAAAAGAAACTAGCGAATAAATAAGCAAATAGGTATTTTTGTGCACATTCAATTAACTTTGTATCTGATTTCCTCTTTCTTTCTTTTTCTCTTTGCCTTTTATTCTTTTCTCAATACTCATGAATATGGAAAAAAAAGGTTGCGTCTACGCCATTGTTGATCGAAGATATCAGTGACAATATAACAGGGAATATTTTTCATGGTGTTGTCTTGGTTATATATCGAAAAGAAAATAAGTCAAAAGCAATACTCTATGCAGACTTAACAGATAAGAAAGTGGAAATCACAATAACATTGTTTGTGCCAAACACCGTTAATCGAACAACATGAGTCAAAACTTTTTGCAAATATTAGTGTTTCTATTAAAATTTCGAAATTATTTGAAAACATAAATAGGATAGTGGTGATTGTGAGAAAACTACTTGTCTAAATATTTTTAGCAGTGTAGAAAACATTTGTCCTGTTTGTGTAGAGTACTGATTTTTTCCAAACATGATGATTGCAAATCTGTCACGTAATGATAATGTGTTTCTAGTGGGCACAATTGCAGTTGTTGTAATTTCGGTAACACACACAACCATGCAATATGTATTGGAAATCAAAGACGACAATGGAGAACAGGAAAAGGATACAATAAGTTTTGTTTTTTTTGAACATTTTATTGTTAAAAATTTATTGTGCATATGTTTGTTATTCCCCCACTAGAAAACCCAATTTTCATTGAAAAAAAACGTCACATATGCGTAGGCCTGTATATCCCAATGTTTGGGGAAAAAAATACTCTTCTTTTGTTGTATAGTTTTCATGTATTGTTTTACAAAAGCATATGTAATAGGTTCAAGTAAACAATAAACTTATTTTGGCATGTGTTTCAATTCAAAGAAATTTGCAAAAAAAAAAATTCCATTGATCTTGCTAAAAAACGTAGTTAAAAAAAAAAAAAAGTTTTCCAAAATTCACAATCGACGTTCATATGTGTATTGAAAACATGAAAGAAAGTTGACAGTCTAAGAAACCGGTTTTCCTTGCCAAGTGGAATATGCATGGTAAGTTATATCATATTGTTTAAATAGACATAGATAAAGAACAAGAACTAAAAAAGACATTTGATTTCATGTTACTAAGCATTTGTTTTCTATATCGATTTTATAGTATTTCCAAGGATACCTAAGAGCGATTGGTGTGTATATGAATCCATTCGAGACTATATGCGTGAAACACGATACTTCAATTACAACTACCAGAACTATGAAGAAAACTATGCTTTATTGCATCGCTTGCAAGCAAGATTCACATTTTCTTTATTTTCATTGCTTAAACTGCATCATACATGAAAGTAACAGGACTGAAATATAGTGTATTTTGAGGCGTGTCGAACTAGAAAGAGTATTATCTACACTCCGAAAAATTTCCTACGACCAATATTATGCAGACAATACAAATGTTATTGAAATATTGACCAACTTCAAGACGCATGGCACATTTACCATAGACCATAAAAACATAGTTGTATGTATCCAATGACAGGTTTCTTTGTTTACAATGTTAAGTAATTCGATAATGACACAATATTTGCTTCTTGCATTTCCAAGCATCCTAACATTGCCTCAAAGTTTTTGGTTCAAGAATTGATTTTTTTTTTCAAACAACTCTTTTGTTTTACTCGATATTTGGGATTTGATTTCACACTATCAATCAATATATTATACTTATGGGAACAAGATTAGCAATATAATCATCATAACAAACAAAACAATTTCTTCTACTAATGCAAATGCTAGTATGACATTGTACAAAAACATAATCTGATGAGCTATTTTTATTCCAACTCTATGTTATGTACTATGCTATGTTGTTTTTGCTTTCTTGCGGTCTCATTACTTATATTGTTATGTTGATTTATCAAATTTACAAGTTCTATAACTACTCGGGTAATATTACAAGTTGGTTACATTGCAATTTGTAGTGATATTACTTTACAATCATGAGTTTCTTTATTTACATTGTTGACCAATCCAATATTTTTTTATATTAAACAACTATTCCATATAAGATTTAAACAAATATATAAATAAGTCATTGTCATACAATGTTGAAACGAATTTCAAAACCAAATAACCAAGATTACGATATAACTTATAAAACATATTGCATAATACATATATCTATAATCTAGAATAGTCTGATAGGTTTTTTTGCTTTAAATTTGTCAAGAATATTACAATACATAGCCTTTAGCATATACTGAATTTCAAAATTGTTTCAACAAATACCAAAAATTAGTAGTGATTTCTTTATTAATTAACCTTTGTTTCTAGAAATTAATGCTTCTACTAATTATGCTACCAGAATTGAGAACTAATTCCTTTGTTCATGTTTTGCAAGAGTGTTGGGTGCAACCCAACTTGGCCTCGATTTGGCAAAGACTCCACATTTTGTGCAGTGGAGCACGTAGTAGAGCAGGGAAACCCAAAGTGGACCACGTAGTGGAGCAGTTGGAGTATATCCTACGGTATAAGGGCTTCAGGGTGGGTTGAAGCTCCTCCTTTTTGTAATAGCGCGATTTGTAAAGGGTTTTGGGCCATAGTTGCTTGTTTTAACGGAGTCCATGGTATTTGGACCATGTATTGTAATTATGTAACTCGTCAATGTAATAGTATATATAGGGTCAACTAATAAGAAAATAATCGTCAATGAATCAAATGATCCAAATCATTGTTTATGGTTGTATTATTGTGATTTGTAGTTTTGTGGTAGAGAAGAGGCTCTGCAACTAAGTGCACAGAGGCATGCGTTTGCAGCTGAGTGCGCAGACAAACTACAGCTTAGTGAGCAAGCCAAGAACTATTTGTTGTACAATTTTTATTATTATAAGCAATAGTTCTTGTGGACATATCCCCACATTTGAGTAAACCACAATAATTTGGCGTTTTCATGTGTATATTTGCTTATTATTTGTTGTAGTGTAGCAGTTTATTACAGTTGCACATTATTTCAGCATAGGGATGGTTTATGGCTTTATATGATATGTTTAAGTGGTTAGTGTAATGTGGAAAAGTAATTTATGAATGATAAGAGTAAGAAAACATAATAATACCACATCTCCATGTCTCTCACGGCTACAAAAACCTGGTTCTGCATCCTCCCATAGTCACTTCTAGTGAGAATTTGATCGGCTTACAGGTCGTTGCCAAAAGGACCAATGATTGAGGGTTTTGTTGGTGTGAATTATAGATTGAACTTGGGTCAACCAAAAACCAAGCCAACAAATGGTTCTATTTCCAAGACTAGGATTTGTTTGAAGGATATGTGGATGTGGAACCCGTCGAAGAAGGAAATTTCAAGACTGGATAGAACTAAAAGAGCGAGAATTTACGAAGCAAGAAAACAGAAACCCTCGTCTAACAGCCGAAGCTTGGTTACAGAAGTATATTTTCATAGATCAATACGAAATTTTCTTCGCATCTTTTCTTGTTGAGTTGTATGAGTGGATATCGAGGTTGATTGAAAGGAAGAACTATTTTAAAGGTGAAGAACCTACAATGTGGACTCTTGAGCTAATACAGCCACTCAAGGGCACTGATAATAGGATTTTAAGGGTTGTTGATTTGTGGATTGATAGTATATTGGGAGTATTCATTACTGATTTCGTGGTAGAATCGACTGTGTCCTATATCGAAGCAGAATGACAATTTTTCAAGGGACCACAAGGTAAGTATTTGAAATCTCTAAAACTTTGGATTAAGATGCTTTTGTGTGAAAAAGGAGGTTTACAGATGTAGTTATATTTTTATTTTACATATGTTTGGAAGAAGAAAGCATAAATATGAGCAATACATCGCAGTAACGTGAAGTGGAAAGAGATATAGAGTTGATACCAGAAAGAGATATTATGGACAAGACCCGAATACTTTTATAGAGACTAATTATAGCCCTCTTTTGACTAAATTTGAAAGTGAAGAAAGCCTCCCTAATTACCCTTAGGTAACTTTGCAGTATTCACCCTTCCAGCCTAAGAGTTCTCCGAAGCCAAAATCTAGTAATAGCTAGGGTGTTTTTGGCCCTCTCCCTCCCCCTCCCCCTCCCCATTCTACCCCCATCCCCCTCCCCTTACTTCTTCTCCTCCCCCTCCCCCTCTAAGAAGAAGTATCGTTGATGATATTAATCTACCCATTTTCAAAGGAAGTGGATTGGAGGATCCGAAACAATTTTGGTTTTTATGTGAACCAATATGGACAACAAGGAAGATCAACAATGAGAATATAAAAAAAAGTGCATCTTGTTACGAGTTTCCTTGATAGAGCTTTGACATTGTATATGAAGTATTCAAATAATCAGAATATAACATTTTAAGATACTAAAACAACACTAATAAGAGAGTTTAAGAAACCAAAGTCGGAGTCATAGTGCATCACCGAGTTGAAAGAGATCAAACAGAAACCTACTGAGTCTGTTTGGGAGTTTGATTAGAGATTTAAGGTGTTATTGGATCAATTAAGCTTTTGCATATCTCTGCAACAACATCGAGAGTGCTTTATAGCTACTTTGCTACCATATATCAGAGTGCCACTAACACAACAAAAGATAGGAACTCAAGTTGAAGCTCTAGAAATTATCATGAAATTGGAAGCTTCACCTATAGGATATACTAATGCAGACATGCAATAGATTCAGAGTCAGCTGTAAAACCTAAGAAAAAAATTTTTATAGAGCAATATGGTGTACGAAGTGTAGATCAGAGGTTCATTCTAAAGAATACTTCCCTATCTTCAGGAATTATATGGTTAGTGAAGCATTGAATCCCTTGAATGCAGGATCTAGCCTATGGTGCGAAATATGTAAGTCTAGAGGCGAACATATTTCAAAAGACTGTTACTTGTTAAAAACATATGTACAAACTCGGAGGAATCTATCCTGCAAATTTTGTAAATCAGTAGGACATGATGAGAATAATTATTGAGTGTACGAACTAATGATGGAGCGTGGTGTTGACACTTATAGAATGAAAGAAGAAGAGCATGGACAAGAGGAAAATGGACAACGTGGTGGCCAAGGAGGTTACCAAGGAAGAGGTTGAGGTGGTGGAGTTGGTCGAGGATGTGGACAAATCATTCTCTATAACTGCGACCAACTAGGTCATTTTGTGAGAGATTGTCAGAATCCCACAACAACATGTAAGTACTATAAATCTATTAACCATTTAATTGAAGAATGTCTTCTACTTATGGTGAAGATGCAAGAAAAAAGGAATCAATAGTCGACGCAGAATATTCAAATGATGACTGTTGAAAGGAGGACTAACGAACCTCAAATTAGTATTGTCACTAGAAGTGAAGCTGCAACTGGTAGTGATAAAGCGAATGAAAAGAAAGAATATGAAAGTATATGGGTCAAAAATACTATTGAGAAAGTTGTCGTTTTTTATATTTAGAAAGAAAAAGAAGTATTTATGGAAGCAAATCGAAGTTTTATGGATGTTGGAGTTTCGATCTCTAGTGCATAGCCAAAGCCCGATCAAAAGAGTAATTGTGACATATCATCAGCTTCGATACAAAACCGAGCTCTAACGCAAGATCAAGTTCTGACACAAAACCAGGATTCAGCAAATAAAGTAGGTATTTTAAATTATTTTCTATAGACTTGTATGAAATTGTTAAGAGATAAAAAGGTTTTGAAGGGCTTCAGGAGTTGATAGATTCCTATGCATCCAAAGAAACATTGAGAAGTGAGATGCTCGCGGTCAATAATTCACATCAACAAAAAAGAATCGGAAGACAAATGAAGCTTAGTGCGCAGATAGGAGTATATGAGATGGATCAAGTTATTCTAGATCCAGGATCCGATGTTAATGTCTTGACGAAGCAAACATGGGAATGAATGGGTAAGTCAAAGCTATAGTGGTCAATTATTCAATTACGAATGGAAAATCAACAAAATATCTTCCTCCTAGGAAGATTACTAGGTGTCACAATGGCAATTGAAGGAATTCACATATTCCTGATTTTGAAGTAATAGAGATCATCAATGATAGTAACCCTTATCCTGCATTGCTTGGAATTGACTGGGAATTTAAGAATATGGCCATAATTAATGTGAAGAAGAGACATATGCTATTTGAAGGAAACAATATAATAGTAATTTTTCCCTTGGATCCATCAAAAGGAGTAAGATACACAGAACCAGCCAAACAAGAATACTGTGCGACTGGCATAGACAATATCTATCAAATGATAGCAAATGAACATGATTTTGTTAACCCTACTACAAAGGGAATGTTGAGTTGGGAGCATGATAGTTCTTGTACCTTGGACTTAAAAAAAGAATTGGAAAATTGGCAAAATAGGTTGCATGAAGTATCCACAAGGCATTGTGCAAGAATTACCAAATCAGTTCATTGTATGATATCTGAGGTATGCAACCTAACTTCTTATGATGGATTAGGTGATGTAAATGCTTTTCTTAATGATTATGAAGAACAAGTTCCATAAAATCAAAGGTTTCTAGCCTTCGATATAGCCCTGAAAGCTACCCCTTCTAGATGGTGGAATGCGCACAAGAAGAATATAGGAGGTTGGCAGGAATGTCGAAGACTGGCGTGCACAAGATTTGGATAGATAGATACAGAGATAGAGATAAATATGATGGTGAAACTATTAGGAAGCATATCCAGTTATGCACTACAACATGGAAGGAGATTCCACAACAAGAATTGGTACATGGATTCATTCATACATTAGAAACTATCTCTAAGAACTGGTACCTAGAAATAGATCTTCGACATGGTACAATAAACTGGGCAGACATGGTTGATGGCTTCATATTAACATTTAGATTTGAGGATGATTGTCCATACATAGATTTTTCCCTTTAGATAGTCAATAAGAGGATTTTTTAGAATGTAACCCCACTGACATGGTAGCAACCTGATTGGGCTGCATAGATAGAAAATGCACTGAAGTGCTATAACCTCACTACAAATGAACAAGAAGATCCTCGTAACATCGACACAGCAGAATCAAAAGGATACCACGAAGTAGCTAGACCTAAGCCAGAAATACCAGATATAATGAAGCCACTAAAGACCAAGAAGGTGAACATAGGATCAGAGAAGGAGCCCAAGTTTGCAACAATAGGAGACTACTAGGATGAAGAAATAGTCAGTAAAGTTACAGAGTTACTTCATGAATATCAAGAACTATTTCTCATCCAGGTGCATGTTGGTGTCCACCCGCCTATCCCACTTGGACCCCCACAACTGTCTCTTTCAATTTTTAGTTTCCTTAATTGTAGCACAATTTACTATTTTTAGCAGTTTTTTGGGTCGTAAACTTCCGGAGCAGTTTTGAGGCCCTAAATGACGTTTTTTTGGCAATCAACAGCCAATGGCTTTTGAATAAAATTGTCATTTATGCTGTATTCCTCGGAGAGATATTTCTAATGAGGTATCATGCACGTCAAACGAAGACAATAGGACCAAGTCACAACCCCAGGAAGTTGGTTATCCAACTAACCCCAACGTGGCCCATAAACTCTTGGTGTTGCATCTCCTCAGGTTAGGGTTTTTGTTGTTTAGGGTTTTCTCTTATTGTTCAATAATAAAAAGGCCCTTGAACCTTATTGTAAC
This sequence comes from Pinus taeda, assembly GCA_000404065.3. Taxonomy (NCBI): domain Eukaryota; kingdom Viridiplantae; phylum Streptophyta; class Pinopsida; order Pinales; family Pinaceae; genus Pinus; species Pinus taeda. The sequence goes on along the minus strand of APFE030502700.1, from coordinate 331,260 downwards.
ACAGTTCAGAGGCATGTAGCTACCACATCTCTCCTCAGAGATAAGCTACCATCGCCCGAGCTAGTTTATTTCCATTTATGTTTGTAAGCATGTTTCAGTGTTTTACATTAATGAAATGAAGTATTATTTCTACTGCATATTTGTATTTATGGTTATCTATGTAATTTTTTGTGTTCTTGTTTAAATCTGGATCAGTGGTATCAGAGCGGTCTGCTCTTTCTCTGTTTTTCTTTGGATGTCCCCAGTGAGGTCGGGATATAAGGAGTTAGGGCTCGAACTGGTCGAACCTTTACAAGATCAGCCTCGTAAATCCCGATGGCGTCCCATGGCAGAAGACAAGAAAGACGAGGGGGTAGGAGATCCTATAAAAATCTTTCTCGAAGAAGCCCTCAGGTGACAGAAGAACGTGATGATGGACAACTTTGCCTGGATACTTTAGCGTCTACCCAGGGGCGACGCATGTTGTAGGTTTTAACCCCATACAAAAATTACCTACATATGAATTCTAAAACACAGAAAGTAAAAAATGCGAGACTATAACACATAAATCACATATACACTGAGATTTTCCCCTGGATCCCAAAACCAGGACTACCAGCTTGATTTTTCATTATATTCCTTTCAATGTTAAAATACATATATATACATGCTAAAGCATCCAATACCATGGACCAAAAACCATTTCATCCAAAACCATGTGCGAAAAATCATGCACAAAACCATAGGTAGGTCTGCCCACCTAATATAGGGTCCAAAAAAAATTTCCCCGGGGCACTACCCCGGACCCTGTAGAGGGGGGCTACCTGCCCCCCGCAAACCCCCTGTGACCCCCCCGTTGTGTGATCGGCACAACCAAGGGGGGCTCCACCCCCCTCTAACCCCCTGGTTAACTAGGGGAGCTAGTCGTGGAAAGAATATAACACAACCCAACATTCTCCAACTTGTTGTTTTCTTTCCACAGGGGGGCATAGGAGAGCTTAGTCATTTATCCAGCCCTGCAACACTCATTGTTTCTCTACACCAAGAGAACTTCTCAGAGCTCACAGCTTTTTTCAATGCATCTGTAGTATTCTTCAAAGTGTCCACCTTTACCAGCAACACCTTTTTGTCTTCTATCATATCCCTCACAAAGTGATACTGAACATCAATGTGCTTTGTCTTTGAATGACAAGCAGGGTTTTTTTCCAAGAAAATTGCACTTTGTCTGTCACTGTCTATCCTTATAGCTCCCTGTACTAACCCCATACTTGAACACAATCTCTGCAACCAAACTGCTTCCTTGCTTGCATGAGTGGCTGCCATGTATTCTTCATTTGTAGCTGATAGTGCCACTAAAGATTGTTTCTTACTCATCCAACTAACTGCACCTCCAAATAGGTTAAAAACATACCCACTTGTAGATCTTCTCTGATCTAGATCTTCAGCCCAATCTGCATCAACAAAGCCATGAATATCCAACGCTCTGTCCAATATTGGTCTTCCTTGGTAGCACAAACCATAATCACTAGTGCCATGCAAATACTTGAAAACCTGCTTCACTATTGTCTAGTGCTCCTTCCCTGGTTTTGATACAAACCTACTTAATAATCCCACTACATGTGTAATTTTTGGTCTAGTACAGACCATCGCATATAGCAGGCTACTGACTGCACTTGCATATGGAACACGAGACATGTCCTCTTCCTCTTCTTGTGTGTTGGGACACTATTCGAAAGATAACTTCACACCTATAGGAATAGGAACCTTCACCAGTTTACTATCCTACATATTAAACCTTTGTAGTATTGTCTCGATATACTTCCTCTGGTTTAACCAAAGCTTCCTCTGTTCCTCATCTCTTTTAATTTCCATGCCCAAAATATAGTTTGCAGCACCAAGATATTTCATGTCAAATTTTGAGGATAATTTGGCCTTCAAATCTTGGATAATTTCTTTGTCATTTCCAACCAACAACATATCATCCACATAAAAGACCAGATAAATAACATGGTCACCAATTAATTTAAAATATGCACAGTGATCTGCTTTGCTTCTTGTGAAGCCAAATCACCGTATAGATGTATCAAATTTATGATACCACATCCTTGGTGATTGTTTTAACCCATACAAAGACTTCTTTACCTTGCATACTAGTTCTTTCTTACCCTTCACCGCAAAGCCTTCAGGTTGCTTCATGTAGATCTCCTATTCCAGATCCCCATGAAGAAATGTTGTCTTCACATCCATCTGTTCTACCTCAAAATCAAAAGCAGCAACAACAGATAAAAGTAATCTAATAGAAGTTACCTTGGCAACAAGAGAAAAAATATCACCAAAACCAATTCCCGACACCTAGAAATAACATTTTGCTACCAACCGAGCCTTGTATTTCTCCACCTTTCCTTCTGCATTTGTCTTCTTCTTGAACACCGATTTGTTGCCAATGGGTTTCCTTCCAGCCAACAACTCCACCAAATACCAAGCCTCATTTTGTGCAAGGATGCCATTTCATCAACCATGGCCTCTTTCCAGAGTTTTCCATCCTCTGAATCTACTGCTTCCTTCATAGTTATGGGATCATCATCAGTAATAGATAAAGAAAAATTTGAATAGAAAGAAGATGGAATATACCTTTCTGGCTGCCTTCTTTCTCGAATTGATATTCTCACAACCGGAGTTTGTGGCTCTTCACCTTCTGATTCCTCTTTTGATGTAGAGTCTAGTTCTTCCTCCTTTAGCTCAAACTCTATCTTCTCGGGTTCCTTTGATGAGACTTCATGTTTAATAACATCTTTCACCTCTCTCAACACCACATACTAGCTGTACACAACCTTCCCTATTGCTGGGTTCCAAAGCTTATAACCCTTTAAACCATCCTTATACCCAATAAAGATGCACTTTCCATATTTACTATCCATCTTGGTTCTTTTCTCCTTTTGAACATGTACATATGCATCACATCCAAATACCCTCATATATGAAAGACAGGGTTTCTTATCAGTCCATACCTCTTGTGGAATCTTATCCTCCAACGCTGATGAAGGTGATCTGTTAGCCAGGTAACATGTTGTCTCCACCGCCTCTGCCCATAATTCATGTCCTAACCCGACACCACTGAGCATGCTTCTTGCACTTTCCATCAACATCTTCTTCATTCTTTCTGAAACTCCATTTTGCTCAGGTTTATATGGAGTAGTCTTTTGCTGTGCTATACCACACTTCTTACAGAATTCTTCAAAGTCCTTACTGCAAAACTCTCCACCGTTATCTATCCTCAACACCTTTATCTTCTCTGTCTAGTTTTCCACCAAAGCCTTAAATTCTTTAAACCTGTCAAAGACTTTACATTTATTCTTGAGGAAATAATTCTTGAGGAAATATATCCATGTATTCCTTGAGAATTCATCTATAAATGATACATAGTACACAGAATTACCCAGTGATGGAACCTTCACAAGTCCAAACACATCACTGTGCACAAGCTCTAATATCTATTTCACCCACTTACCACCAAAAGGGAAACTCACCTGATTTTGCTTCGCATATACGCACTTTTTACAGAAATCAAAATCGAGAGAGCTATTACTCATACCTTCTACCATACCTTTCCCATGAAGTATTCGAAGGCCCTTCTCTCCAATATGTCCAAGCCTTTGATGCCATAGCATGGTCTTCACTCCAAAGACCACTATATTTTCTGTTCCACTTTCAGGAACCACAGAACTGTTGCGCCCATCAACAACAGTACTACCTTGTAACTTGTACAAAGTTCCAATCCGAACTCCCCGCATCAATGCCAGTGCTCCTCGAACCACCTTGCAGGTATCTTTCTTGAACATTGTTTTTACACCTGCATCATCCAGCTTGCTTACAGAAATCGGATTTCTGGCCAATGTAGGAATATGCAGAATACTCGAAAGTGTTCTAATCCTTCCACCTTGCAACTTCAACTTTACTTTTCCACGACCAACGATTCTAGCCTTCTTGTCATCCCCCAAGAAGATATCACGACCATCATATTTCTCATACTTGCAGAACCACTCTCTATGGGGACTGAAGTGAAAGGATGCACCTGAGTCAATCAACCATGCCTCATGATATACATGTGTACTTGAAGAAGCCAAGTACACATCCCCACCTTCATCTAAGGTGGTTTTTGCTTCTACAGAAGAAGCATCATCAGATCTCTTTCCTTTGTCAGGAGCTTTAGATTTACAATCCCTTTTGTAGTTCCCTTCCTTTCCGCATTTCCAGCACACCACCTTTACAAGTTTTCCTGAAGATTTAGATCTCCCACTCGATGACTTATTTTTGTTTATGTTCTAGGACCGTCCTTATACAGATAAGGCATCACCATTTTGGCTCTCCATATTTTTCTGTCTCATCTCCTCTGTCAACAAGGATGAGACTATTTCATCAAACTGCAAGGTAGTTGCATTGCTACCTATTGCAATTAAACCAAACTATCCCACGAATCTGGTAGAGAACACAACAAACTAATGCACTTATCTTCATCTAAAATTTTAATATCAATAGACAATAACTGACTTACCACAGTATTAAATACATTCAGATGCCCTGTCACCAAGTCTCCATCT
>APFE030502700.1:280093-322364 GCA_000404065.3 Pinus taeda | reverse complement strand
TACCTTTTGGCATATTGTTGGGACATACTGTTTGTAAGAAATGACTAATGGTGGACCCTGCTAAGATTTCTATCATTGTGAACTTGCCTCCACCTAAGTTAGTAAGACAGCTTCGCACTACGTTGGGACATATTGGGTATTACAGTACGTTCATCAAGGGGTATGCTCAAATCACTGCACCTATGGATAAATTGTTGAATAAGGATGTAACTTTTCAGTGGAATGAAGAATGTTAGATGATCCTCAACATATTGAAAGAAAAAATGATAACTGCATCTATACTAGTGTTCCGTGATTGGAATAAGGAATTTCATGTCCATGTGGATGCCTCTTGTATATCTTTGGGAGTAGTACTGGAGCAACCTGGTGCAGGAGAGATTGATCATGCTATAACTTTTGCAAGTAGAAAGTTATCTAAATAAGAAAAGAACTACACCACTACATAAAGGGAAGGACTAGCGATGGTATATGCTTCGCAGAAGTTTAGACACTATTTGTTCGGATCACACTTTAAAATATTTACAGATCATTATACACTGAAGTATTTGGTTTATAAGCATGTCTTAGGAGGAAATATTAGCAGATGGTTACTGTTATTTCAGGAATATGACTTTGAGATCATTGTTAAACCAGAGATATTGAGTGCATGACCTAAACATTTGTCAAGACTAGAGACAAGGGAAGAACCAACCAACATAGAGGATGATCTCCCTGATGTGCAGTTATTTGCAATCAGAGTTGCAGATGACCATTTCGTAGATATCATTCAGTTTTTTACTACAAGAATGGCTCCTTCATGATATACTATGTAGCAAAAGAAAGAATTAGTGGTTAAGGCAGCTGACTTTTCATTAATGGCAAGACATTTATATAAGATGGGACCATATCAGATACTACGCAGATATGTTCCTGAACATGAAAGATGGATTATTCTAGAAGAGGCTCATGGGGGCACAGCTGGTGGACACTATGCAGGACAAGCTATTGTGAAAAATATTTTGAGAGCAGGATTTTGGTGGCCTACACTAAACAAAGATGCAAAGGAGTACTGCTAAGCATGCGATGTGTGTCAAAGAACATGAAATCCTTCAAGAAGAGATGATATTCCTTTGGTACCACAAGTTATATTGCAGGCCTTTGACAAATGGGCTATTGTTAGACCCATCATCCCACCTGGAAGGAGGACTAGCGTGAGTTACATAATTACAGCGACTGAATATCTGACAAGATGGGCCAAAGCACAACCAGTAAGGGACTGCAACACAGAGACTGGTGTGAAGTTTATTTTTTAGTACATACTGTCTAGATTTGGATGTTTGAAGATTTTGATGAGTGACCAAGGTTCACACTTCCTGAATAAGGCTATTGAATAATTGACTAAGGATATCCAATTTTATCATCATAAGGGTACCCCTTATCATGATCACGCCAATGGAACAGTGGAAGAATTTAATAAGATTTTGGAGAATGCACTTTTTTGAGAGATTTAATAGGTGTATTAATTCTCCTGTATTTATATGTCAATCCAGGCTTGTAAACATGATTTGTAATGCATTTTCTTCATTCAATTCTTGGTCAGAGTTTTAATGTTTCCTTTATAATGATGAGCTAAGTAATGGAACACACAAATGCTCGTAAACACACAACTCAAAAGGAAATCAATCCATATTGTTAACACAGGCATAATCAATAATCAAACTCAACTTAAAGACTTTGAAATCTCTATAAACTTAACCTATTTTGTTCTTGAACTGAAATCTAGACTCAAGTGGACTTAATTCTTTGCCACATATTCCACTTTGACAGACTATGAAAGTGAATTCCTAATCAAACAAACTCCACACATCAACTCAACAGTTTAAAGTTACATTCAAAATCCAAATCCTAATTTCTGACTCTTACAGTTTACACTTGAAAGAATTAAAAGATCCAATCTACTTGTGATGGTAATTCAACTTTAAACTAAGTAATCAATCTTACACTCAATAATTGTTCTTAATTGAAAAACCTAGAATGGGAAAGGCTTCACATTAAGTCCATTGTCTTGACAACAAGTAAAAGATCTTTATGTTAGGAGCTAATCTGAATACACTATCTCATATACTTAACCAAGCAACTTGATCTCTCACACTCAACTAATCTGCATACATAATACCTAATCTATAATAACCTTAGGAGCAAGCTCAAATATCAAACCCTAATTCTATTTTCAAGAAGGAAAAGCAAATCAGACAACTATGAATTGCTATAAGACACACAATTGTACTCAAGAGGCTATACTACAGTTATATTTAACGTGAATCAAATCTCAATCTAAACTTAAGCAAACCTACTTAAGATTTTGGCAAACCAAAACTTTGTCTTCTCAATGAGAAAGGTAAATCACACAGGTGATTGTAACCTTACCTCGAAATCTAATCAAGCACACATTATACTAAGGCAATGTTGATGGAAATTACCTTAGGCTAGAGACTACGATTTCAACCAACAATATCAAATTCTAGGCTACAGTACTGAACTCAAGCACTCAAAACAAAACAAAAGGAATCACACTGAAAGTTGAATCACTCACTTAAAATTCAAAATCAATCTGCAAACTTTATCAAGAAGCTAAAAATCTATTGAGAAACAAGACTAGATCAAACTATGATAAGTTAAGCTATTCTAATCAATCAATATGGAAAGAAATACTCCTATGGAACTCAAATTCATGAAAATAATTTAAAGGAAAACCAATCAATTTGATGATGGAAAGAAACAAGAAATGTGATTCTATTAAGCATTAACTGAAATCCACTCAATTCATATTACCAATCTGGCTTCCTAGTTTACACAACTAAACCCACATCATATAAATCCTTACTACATAATGAATTATATTAACTTCAGCATTCGAGGGTGCGTTCTGCGTTTTTCAACAAGGGCCAGCTCACCATAGGTATTTGATTTCACAACGTGATTAAAACAAGTTTTATATGACTGCAACAGCACAGTCAAGAGGCTTATGAGGGAGCGATGGAGGCGTCTCATGGACTTAGGGTTTCAGAAGGTAGTTTCTGCGCCGCCGCGGTCACAAAAGATCTGATCTGTCTTAGATCGGCCAGATGCCTGGCCGCTGGATACTCTGAGCTCGTTATCTCCTTTTGGTCCTGGACCGGATCTGCTGATGAAAAGGTTTTTCATGTTTCAAACCTTAACAAACCACGACCGGTGCGCTTTTCCTCCTTCAGGGTGCAGGTAGATTACCTCAGGGCGGCACCAGAAATCTTTTGTCTGGAGATTTTTACTCCAAAACAAGCGGTATTTATCCTGCCTCGCCTTGTTACATCCTCATACGAGAGCGTTCTACACAGGCATGGAAAATCTATCTGCGACTATGGAGAAAAGAGGAGTATGCCAGCCCCCATGCCCCATCTTGGCTCGCCGTGTTTTAAATCTGTCGATCTAGGGCGAATTTTAAATGGCAGAGCCTTAGATCAAGCATGGGACGAGAGTAGGGACCTGGTTCCGCGATGTCTTGAGGTTCCTATGATCTCTGCACCGCAGATCTTCAATAGAGGGCTCGAAGTCCATGTCATGCAAATGAGTGATAGCCCCAATAGGAGTACCGATCTGGGAAATGGCATACCAGATAGGACCAAACACTGTAGAACCAGGGTGGATCTATCAGATCTGGCCAGATCCAGACAGAAGCAAAATGGGTTTTCGCCAGATCCAGAAAACAATTCCGAAAAATGGGATTTGATCAAGACAGACACAGCGGATCTGAAGCAAATCTTCATCAGATCAACAGAAGGTAGACACTTTTGTATGCAGATTTGGGAACGGATGAGTATTCTGGAATTAAAAAAAGAGATCCAGGACAAATTCGAAATTCCAACTGCTTTGCAAATCCTTTTATTTTCAGGGTTTTGTATGCAGGATAAACACACACTCTAGCATTACAGGGTTGCAAAGGACTCAACTATCATACTCAATTACTGATTGCGAGGTGGATCTAAGGGATCTACCTCAAAACCTACAAGCACATACCGCGATGCAGCCAAAGGGAAAGAGCCTCCAAAGGGGAAAGAATCTACAGTTGTAAATGCACCTCCAGGGCAGTATATCGTGGATCAAGCGCCAGAGAGTCCCTCTATCTCCCTGGATTTACCAGAGGTAAAGTACATATTCTCAGATCTACAGAAAAATGTTGTTATCTGTATATTTAACGGTTTCTGCCCTAGAACCGATGCATTGTACCAATGGATTCACACGGTCTGGACAAAAAACTACCAAATTCATCTATGCTCTAAGGGTTTTTTCATAGTAACTTTCCTCGTAGAAGAAGAAAATGAAAAAATTCTCAACGAAGGGCCATGGTTTTGGGGCAGTGCGGGACTGTTTGTTACCCCATGGTTCCCGGAGTTTGATGCCAATACTATGGTGGTATCAAGGATGCCAGTCTGGGTAAAACTGCATAATCTTCCGATACATTTCTGGCACGCCAAGGCCTTATTAGTTATAGGGAATACCCTTGGAAGAACGTTAAAGATTGATAAAGAGACACACATAAAAGGAATCTTTACTTTTGCTAGAATATGTGTCGAGGTAGATCTTAGCCAAGGTTTACCTGAAAGCATCATTCTGAACTTCAATAACTAACAGTGGAAACAAAATTTGGATTATGAGAATACAGCCTTCAGATGCAGGGGATGTCAACAAACAGGTCATTTGTACAATGCATGCAAAAGCCTCAACAAGAGTAAACCACAACAAAGGAAGCCCAAAGGATGGCAGAACATAGATGACGTTGCAAAGAAGAGAGTCGCGGAAAGGAAAGCCTCTTCGACACCAGAAGCTGAAGAATCAGAAACTGAAGAGGATGATACCATCATAGAGGAAGCAGAAAAAGGGAATCAGAAGGAAAACATATCAGACAACAAGGCTCCACAACAGGCAGAGACCCACCAAAATCAGGTAGAGATGACAAACATGGATCAAAATATGGGAGGCAAAAAACGGCAACATCACTCAGATACTTCAGACTCAGACAAAGAAACAGGCCCACAGAATGCAGAAACTCAGTTAGTCATTGCTTCGACCATGCCCACTCAAGGAGAGTGGCGTAAGGTTGAAAAGAAAAAGGGGAGAAAGACTTGAAGCGTGAGTTTTACTCACTGCCGGAATTTAGTTTTTTTCCCCTTTTCTTATCTCTCTTCTCTTTCTCTTTTCTTTTTGCACGTTAGTCTTCTAACGGTGTGTAATCACTCGAGCCCATGTGGCAGTTTACGGAATGCTTCATTGCATTTTCAGGTGTAACTTTTCATTAATTCTTTAATAAAAGGTTACCGGTTTTTTCCTTTGGAAAAAAAAACAGCACAATCAAGACAATGCAACTCCCTGCTTTGGAGAACAAAGTGACTCTACCTTAAAGGTAGGAGCGCCAATCTCCAGGATGCACACAAGAACCACACATTCAAATTGCTATAGTGAAAGATCTGAAAACGCATATAATGGTTATAACACAAAAATCGTTCCAAATTCAATGAAAGCCTCAACACAGCATATAAACAATTAATATACAAACCAAAGACAAACAAGAAGTGGATAATTGACACACGACTATGTTTCCTAAGAAATAATACAGAGCTAATCCCACATGGTGGTGGGCCCAGTCACACCTGGGGAAGCTTACTTACAAAAAAAACAGAAAGATTTAGCACATCTAATTCATGAAATCACAACGAACCATACAACGAATCGATCTGAACTTAATACATGGCCATGATAACAGTCTTCAATTAAAAATAATATGTCTGGAGATAATGCTTCAAAGATACAATAACAATATTCTCTTTTTCTGACTAAACTTCCTAGTTACTACAGATCAACCTTTATAGGCATCAAATTTAGTTAAAAACAACATTGGACCATACATAGCAAGTTTAACAACTTGGAAAGATCAATCTTCCAGATTAGATTGCTGGAACGACCTGTTCTATTTAGCATAACAAATCCTCAACTAACCCCAATATTGGCACCAGCTAAGTTTAGTGAGAATAGTGAAGATCTCCGTCATGGCAAAGATTGAACTTGTTCAATCACGGTTGTAGGTGGCCCGATCATCTAGAAGCATGCGGCCTATTCATCCTTCATATCATTGAGTACCAATCCTGAAATGGTTGTTGAGTACATAAATGGTGGAACATGGTTCATGGACAAGCACTCTCCTGGTCTCATCTTTCTCAAGCTGCTGCAATATTCACACTCAAACATATCGATTAGTTAGCTCATTGGTAACAACTTAAATTCTCTTAAACTTAACCAATAAACAATAAAATGACATAATGAAATGCTTTACCTCATAGTAGGATTTTGACAGTTTTAGAGCAATGAAAGTGATAGGAGAGTAGGTATAGGAGTACAAAAAGGACAAAAATGGAGGTAGAAAATAGTGGAATTGGGGACAAAATGGGGCACTAACATCCTCCCACACCTATTTGAATGCATGTCCTCATGCATCTATTACATCTGCCAAAAAGGAAAATTGTGCTAAACAAAAGGAACTGTGGTCAAAGACCAACAGTCTTAATCAGCACTTATATCCTATGTTTAACTAGTGTGGAACATTTCTGGAACTGGAGAGCTAACCCCTGTGCACTCAACTTTTTAATGGGCCTATACCTCGATGCTTTCCAACACAGCAGTTGCCTATTCTTCCTCTTATGTTCATCATTATGAGCATACACCCTCAGATTAGAGTCTCTCACTTGGTGATTGACCTCCCTGACATAATGAAATAAAACCTTACTTATTAACCTGCTCTCTAAGTTTTTCAATTGTCTTCTGTAGTTTGATGAGTCAGATCTTCATATTTTCCTCTGCATCATAAGTGGGAGCCCTGGTAGGTGTTGTTTACTACTGAGATGCACTTCCCTCAAGCGATTTCCCACTGCGTCCTCTTGGTGAAGAAAGAGGCTAAATGGCCTTGGTAGCACTCCTGCTTACTGATGGCCAGACAAGAGATAACGTTTCTATGTCCCATGCAATATCCGCAGGGATATTTGCTTCGGATGTGGTCATCGGGGCTCTCTCAAAGGACACTTCAAATTGTTGTGCATCAAAAACATGAGATGATGAAATTTGGATGTGCTTGAAGCTTGCACCCTCGGCCTTGGATCATTGGGCTTGAGCCATACTCTGAGTTCATCGTCGTCCCTGAGTAGAGGCCTTGACTGGAGAAGTTAAGGGTTTATTGATGGGAAAAATGGGTTTCCTACATTTTGACTTGGGTGTGGTGCTCTCAGGAATTTGGGAAGGTTCCGACTGGGGCTCTAATGCTTCGTCCTTCGTTATGGGGCTCAACTTAGGTCGGTCCAAATCGACCCTATCTCTTTTCCCTTTTCATTTTGTAACCACTTGGGTTTCAATAAAAATTGATTCTTCTCTATCCTTCAAGGTTTTATCAGCTCTCTGGGGGGTTTCATGAAGAGGTATGGGGGAGTGGGTAGGAGCGGTAAGTGTTGATTGGGATTTAGGCATAGGAGTAGCATCTTTCTGCTTCAGTGCTCGGCCCAATGTTCATTGTTGTCCTTTTGTTTGAGTTTCCTCAACAAGAAACTACCCAACTAAGAAATCTTCCCATGACCTCTTCCTATTTCAGAGCTCACTGATAAACATAATTTTGATGAGGCTATGGTGATACAACATAATCTTAGCTTTCCTACTCTGAGACTACGCCCTTCGATCCATTTTATGCAAACTCAGTTTCAAGAAGTGGTGGATGTTTAATTGTTTGTCTTCTGTAAAATGAGTCCTTAACCAAATATGATAGAGGAACATGACTGCATACCTCCCCTCACAAGTTATAAAACGTTGCATCATTGTGAGCAGTGGGTGCCATCATTCCTCGATGCAACTTCATAACACTCCTTTTCCTCAACAAAGAGACCTATAAGTGGGCTTTAAAAACATGGCACAGTTTGAATGTCCAACTGCCCTCCTTTAAAGAACTATTCGCCCTCCGCTGGTAGCCCAATGGCTCTGCTCACTAACTCTTTTGTGACTCTAAAACTTAAATTGCCCACCTGGACATGCTCCCCATCAAAATTCCACGCAAATTCCAAGGCGACCTGATCGTTGTAACCTTGGAATTTTTGAAGAAAGAATGTCCATCCTTTCTCTTCCAAAACACCACTACACTGCTAATACTCCATACTACGCGCAAACTAGCTGAAGGTGGGTTCATGGTGATCAACTCCCATTCTGCTCGACACCTGCATTCAATTGCAATTTTGCTCCTACCAAATTTTTGCTGCCTCTCGGTCGCTTACTAACTCTATAATCGTGGTCTTGGACACCCTGCATATTTAAAATTTGGATGAATGATCGCCTAATCACCATGATGAATTGGGTGCGTGATACTGATAATCATCATGATGATCGTCCCATATGTATCTGGTGTAGAGTGCGAACATCATGGCCGAGAGTCGACACACTCATGATTGTTGGGAGGCGTCATGAGGCAATGAATAAGCGAGGACAAGGGTGGATATCATTACACAGCGAGGTAGGAATTATGAGCGGATAGCATTGGTGATTGTGGGTTCGTGTCTCACCGAATGTGCCAAAATGTAGGCGATGTGGGATTGGGGATGGAAATGTTAGGGAGACATAGAATAGGATTATGAGTAGAATTTAGAATGAAGGATAGGTTTAGAGGCGCATTTTCACGGCATGCATTTTAACCATTCATTAATCAAATTCAAGTAAATAAAAGTGCATACCTGAGCCACTTAATATATTAGTGATTTTGTGTTGATTGTCTTGTTTTGATGTAGTGCCCAAGTATTTGAATGAAAACGATGCTGATAGAATCATGTTGAAGTCATAACTATGCTCTACGATCGCTATTTTGGAAATAAAGTTCAAATAATATGATATTTGATTTTTTTTTTTGTTAAGTATAGATCATGTGGATCAGTCTTGTGCATATCAATAGTAGAAACAGTCATCCTTAACTACTGGTAGAGATGAGTACTGATTATGAAACATTCTCATATAAGGAAAATATAATCCTCGATGCCATATATCATGTTGATTATTGTCCTTCAGAAAGAAAACATGTTTATCATCCCATGGATTTTTAACCAAGCCTAGAATGATAACTTCCTGGGGCATTTCTTATTTACGGAGTTGGAAATGTCGAGAAAGAGAGCTCTAAGGGGCTTATTTTCCGTAGTTACTCCCTTGGGCCTGGAAAAGAATAATTGAATACCCAAAGGATCCCTAAAATACCACTACTTTATTGTTTTAGCGAGCCTAAAGTAGTTTGTGCTCGAGGAATTCATGTTTAGAGATTCTAAGTTGCCCATAGTAGACTCCAGGGGGTTTCCTTTCCGTAAACATTTCCTTGAGCCCGGAAAAGAACAATTCTATACTCAAGGAATCCCTAGACTAATACTGGTCCATATCATTTTGCGAGCCTGGATCAGTTACTACTCAGGAGCTTCATGTTTAGAGAGTCTGAAGGCTTCCAAATAAGACTCCATAGGTTCCTTTTCCATCAGTAATCCACCATGCCTGGATAAAGGAATAAACTTGCTCCTCGTGAATTCCTCCTTTATTCTACATGGGCTGTGGGGGAACCACCTGTAGATATGAAAAATAACAGCCCGTAAAATATATTAAAATTATATAATATAATATAATATATATATAATAAGAAATATATATATATAAATATATATATATACATACATGCATAGGTAAATATAAAGAAATTAATCAACTGAACCAGCAAGGGGCTGGTCATTTGCATGAATCAGCTCCAACCCTGGATCCTTTCATACTTCCTGCAAAAACTGATCACGTGAAAGTGGTTTTTGATCAACTTTAAGCTGATGACCATTTACTACAAAAGAAGTCTTATCATCATCAATAGTACAAATATGAACTAAACCATTATTAAAAACTTCATTTACTTCATACGGTCCTAACCATCTGGTAGAAAATTTACCTTTAAAATGCTTAAACTTACTATCATATAACAAGTACCAGTCACCTGGGCAAAAGACTTTCTTCTTGATAAATTTGTCGTGCCATCAAGCTCTTTGGTTCTGCACCAATGCAGTTCTATGGTAGGCATCTTGTTGGATTTCGTCAAGTTCATTCAATTGCATCAACCTCTACTCTTGAGCTTCATTTAGATTCATGCCCAACTGGGTGGTAGTCCTGAATGTTTTTACTTGGAACTCAATGGGCAAGAGCACTTGTTTACTATAGACTAACTCATAAGGTGTGTGTCTAGTCACATTTCTCCAAGTGATTCGGTAAGCCCATAGTGCCTCTAGTAACTTATCCGCCCAATCCATATGATGTAGTTGAATAGTTTTTGTGATGATGGATTCTAAAACTTTGTTCATGGACTCCACTTGCCCATTAGCCTGGGGGTGGTAAGGAGTTGATTTGTGATGCTTTATTTGATACTGCTCCGTGAGTGCCTTGACCAAATTTGATGTAAATTGTGTACCCTGGTCAGTGACGATATCACGAGGCACACCAAATCTCATAAAGATGTCCTCGAACAAAAATTCTACCACTACCTTTTTAGTCACATCATGCAATGCCTTAGCCTCCACCCACTTGGTGATATAGTCAGTGCACACTAAGATATTTTTTTTTTCTTTGACATTGGGGAGATGGGCCCTACGAAGTCCAATGCCCACTTCTCAAAAGATTCAATGGAAATTTGTGGTTTAAGAGGCATTTCATCAAAGGCAACTGGTCTCCCCATCCGCTGGCAAGCGTCACAACTCAAAACAAACTTCTTGGCATCTTTAAAAAGTGTAGGCCAATAGTATCCAGTACGAAGAACTTTGTAGGTAGTCGTTTTATCAGCAAAATGGCCACCACAAAGCTCGTTGTTACTGGCTCTCAGCACATCAGACATTTCATCTTCCTGCACACACCACCTCATAATCAAGTCTGGCTCGGTATAAAATATATCCCCTTCAATCTAAGAGAAATTAGCACTACACTGCACTATATTATGCTTTTCTTGGGCTGACATGTTTTGAGGTAGTTTCCCTGATACCAGATAATTGGCGACATCAACAAACCAAGGAGTAATAGTGGAAATGGCAAATAATGCTTCATCTAGAACTTCATCAGGCACTGGTGTTGGCATGCTTCCCTGCACAATGTTCAAACGAGATAAGAAGTCAGCTGCCAAGTTATCCCTGCCAGGCCTATCAATTACAGTTATTGAATTCTTATAGAAGCAACAACCATCTAGTTATCCTACCGTTAGTAATAGGTTTATTCATTAAAAATCTAACAGTAGAATGATCAGTATGGACAAATGTCTCATAACCAGTAATATAATGCCTAAATTTTCCTATAGCATGCACAACTGCTAACAGTTCTTTTTCAATAACAGTATAATTTAATTCAATGGGAGAAATATTTTTGCGGACGAAATAAATAACATAGGGAAAATTATCCTCCCTTTGTCCCAAGACCGCTCCCAGTGCAGTATCTGAAGCATATGTACAAATATGAAACGGTAAGGACCAATTTGGCCCTCTCAGTACTAGAGCAATGGACAACTTTTCCTTCAATACCTGAAAATCTTGTTGACATTCAACATTCAATACAAAGTTAGCATCTTTAGTTAACAATTTAAATAATGGTGTTGCAATTCTATTGAAGCTCTCAATAAATCATTGATAATATCCTGCATGTCCTAAAAAAGTTCTTACCTCCTTTTGCGAGTTGGGAATAGGGATACGCGAGATTACCTCGATTTTTGCTGGATCAACTTGAATTCATTCTAATGACACATGATGGCCTTGAACAATTCCCTTAGTTTGCATCATCTTACATTTATCACTACTAAGGGCGAAATCAGCTTCTTGACAACGAATCAATACTTTCTCTAAATTTGCCAAAGCCTGTGAAAAGTCATCTCCATAAACTATGAAGTCATCCATATAGACTTCCACACAGTCATGGATCAAATCAGAGAAATTGGCAAGCACAACTCTCTGAAAAGTGGAGGGGGCATTACAAAGACCAAAGGGGAGGACTCTATATGCATAAGTACCCCAAGGGCATGTAAAGGTAGTCTTCTCCTAGTCTTCTTCAGTTATTTGTATTTGATTGTAACCATTGTACCCATCTAGAAAAGAAAAATATTTCTTACCTGAAAATGTGTCAAGGACTTGATCAATGAAGGGCAGTGGAAAATAGTCACGCAATGTAGCCTTGTTTAATTCTCTGTAGTCAAAGCAGATACGCCACTTTCCATCTTTCTTTGGAACCACTACCAGAGGTGACACCCACCTACTATCAAAAATGGGGTAAATGAAATCTAGAGCCAAGAGTTTCTGAAGCTCTTCTCTAACAGTGTATTTTAATGTTGGGTTCATATGCCTATGTGGTTGCAGAACAGGTCTCATTTCTTCATTTGTATAAATATGGTGGATACAGGTGTCTAGATGTATGCCCCTCATATCCAAGTAATCCCAAGTGAAAGATCTAGTTTGTTCGCGAATCATACTCATCAACTGTTGCTTCTGTTCTGTAGTCAACCTTGTAATGATATGTAAGATCTTTCCTTCAAAGATTTCTACAAGTTCTGTGGTGGGTTCATGGCTTTCCTCCTTTGCTGCAAAAGAGGTGAAGACAATTGGATGGCAGGTTTCCTGAAACTCATCACTAAACACATGTTGATATCCATTGAAAGAGATGGGATAATCGATACAAGAGCTATCAACTAAAAACTGTTGCAAAACATGTTCGTCAGAATGCTCCTGGAGACCTCTAGACTGATCTAATGACAACAAAGGAAACATACAGCCTTTGTCTCCATATGGGTTTTCGAGCCATAACTATACTTCAACAGTTGTCTGGGCAAGGGGAAAAATGGGCAAGGTTTGGTTGTGGGGACCATTAGAAATAATCATTTCTCCGTTTCTACATCCTATGATGGCATCAACAGTTTCCAACCATGGTCGTCCCAGAATGACGGGGCGTCCGGGCCTAGAGTTTTTCGAAGAAATGACCACGAAGTCTATGGGATATTGCCAAGAGGCAATAATGACTACTATATCCTCTAAGGTTCCCATTGGTTTGACGATGGATTTGTTTACCATTCCTAAAAGGATAGAGGTGGATTTATGTCCAGGTAGTTGTAACGATGCCATTGTTTCATAGGTCATTACATTTATTACTGCTCCTAAATCAACGAGGGTATTTGGCAGAAGTACTATGCTTATCTCAATGATGACAATAGGATTCCCAGGGTCATTGTACTTCACAGGCAAGTTGGAAATCATAGTGGACATTTGGCTTATGATTTTGACATTCTGATTCTTATGCCCCTTTCTCCCCGATTTCTTAATGCAGATATCTTTGACAATTTTGATGTAAATGGGAATGTCTCTAATTGCTTGTAAAAGTGGAATTTTAATGCATACATTTCTTAGCTCTTTTTCCAAATCATATTCAAGCGGGATCTCTTCTTTCTTTACAATCAGTCTTTCCGGGTATGGTGGTTCATTTGATTCTTCTTTCTATGGTTGTTGTTGTTTTTCATTTTGCAAATGGTTTTCGGATGATGTGGAGGGCAGCTCTTCTTGGATAACAATGGCTAATTTTCCTTTGTTAACTGTCTTTCCTGATTTTAATTGGATTTCATTCATAGGAATGTAGTAATCATGTATGTAGGAAAAGGCTGGATATCAATGTTTTGCACAGGTTGAGGTAGCCTATTATGACTTGGGTTAGGTACGGGTTGCGCAAGCAACAGTGTAGTTCGGGGTGGGTTCAAGGTAGTAGGTGCTTGCGAAGATGATGGGTTAGCAAGTGTAGGTAACAACTGATGCAAAGGAGGTGGTGGCAACGTGGGTTGTTGATACATGTTGGGGTTATACCCTTGCTGTTAGGATTGCATGATCGGATTATACGAGGTACTTGGAATATTTGGGTAAGGCGCATAGAATTGGGTCTGGGTTTGATAGGTGTTGGTATAGGGGTTTATCCTCCAATTCTGGCTCCAGGCAATGTTTTTTGGTTGCAGAGTAGCCCAAGGAGAGTAAGATGTTGGGAAGGTCCACAGCTGAGTCTGACCATAACCTTGGGAATTTGGATCTGGAAACACATTTTGATTTTGGCCTCTCCAGATGGGCCTTTTGGTGACCTGAGATTAGTCAATGGCTTCGGCATTCCCTTTGTAGATAGCCTGTAGACTGGGAAGTGATGGGCACTTCTCGATCGGGTGTTCTAGAGTGTAGATTCCACAAATCTCAATGGTATTTAAAGGACATTCCCTATCTGAATGTTTGTTCCTACACTTGGAACAAAAGACTGCCATGGCTGCTTTTTCAGCCTCTTGTTTTTGTTTGATTTTCATAGTGTCTAGCTAGTCATTGATTGTATTCAGCATATCAGTTTTAAAGTTCTCTAATAGGTTTCCCAGCTCGATTCTCATAACACCATTAGCCACAGTTTTTTTAGCACATAGTCTCTAGAATTATCTTTAAGTTCACAAATCTTTTTGCCTACTTTAGCTTGGCTCCTAGAATAGGTATGACAGAGCTCAATTACTTCAGCAAATGGATTCTTATAGATGTCCCCACCGCTAAGAAGGTTTAATATTTCAATGCATTCATCTCTCAGCCCTTTTAGGAACACAGTTCTGATAATCTTTTCATCTAAGTTTGACCCACGAGATTTGTGAAAATTGTATAGGAATCGTTCAAGATACTCCTCTAGGTTTGCATCTTTTGTTTGTTGCATCCTAAGGATATCATTGATGTCCCTACTCCTACAAACATCTTGATACTTTTTAAGGAACACTGATTTCATGTCATCCCATGAGTATATAGTGTGTTCCCCTAGACTCATGAACCATCTAAGGGTTGCATCTTTTAAAGTGGCGAGAAACAATTAAAGTTTATGTGCATCCTCATAGTAATTATAATTGCGACATAAAATATCAAATTCAAAAAGAAATGCATCGGGATCTTCAGATAATTTACCGTAGAATAGCGGCAGAGATGCCATCAAAATGTTTTTCATGTTGATGTCACGAGTCACATCTAGGATAGGGAACTCGGAGGTAGTTTCCTCTTCGTCTTCCTCTGGTCCTCCTTATGGGCCTTCTAGGTTTTTTCCTCCAAAGAGGTTAACATTGCATCGAGGGCCTTCTCCCTCTCCATGGTGTTCTTCATTGTTTCTTTTCTCCCCATCTTGGTGATCCATATATGCAACATGCACCTGAAGGGGTTTGCTAATTATGGTGTGAACAGGAGGTATTGGAATACAATTGATGTTGGTTGATTGCTTGTCCATGTTATCTTGCAGTTATATTAGTTCTTCTACCTCGATCCTTTCAGTGTTGTCAAAGGCAACCTGTTGAATGGTCTTTTCTCCTTGATCTAAGAATTCTTGATCCGAAACCAAGTTGGTATCAACACTTCCTCCTTCTTGTCTCAGTCCTACATATCTATTAGCAGCGGTAATAAGGGGTATATTAACTGATCCAAAGGTTGCAGGAAATTTAGAACTGGAAATAAATCTACCCTTGCTATCTCTAGGTCTACCTGTACTCCTACGCATAAAGATAAAGGAAATAGAAATTCAAGAACAAGCAGTGATTGGTCAGACTTTGGAGAAACCCCACAAAAGTGGATGCGTGGCTCTTCACTCACTTCTTACCGTACACTCTTTGCCCTCTGACAGTCCTACAAGATCCTGAAACTCAAATAATAGTTATCTAAATAAGAAATTACAACTTCCATGACAATGACACCAAAATGTTGAGAGATTTAATACACGTATTAATTTTCCTGTATCTATGTGTCAATCTAGGCTCGTAAACACGAGTTGTATTGCATTTTCTACATTCAGTTGTATTATTATAAGCAATGGTTTCTGTGGACGTATCCCCACATTGGGGTGAGCCACGCTAACTTGGTGTCTTCATGTGTATATTTCCTTATTATCTGTTGTAGCGTAGCAGTTTATTACAGTTTCACTTTATTACAGTACAGTGATGGTTTATGGATTTATATGGTATGTTTAAGTGGTTAGTGTAATGTGCCGAAGTAATTTATGAATGATAAGAGTAATGAAACATAATAATACCACATCTCCATGTCCCTCAAGGCTACAAAAACCTAGTTATGCATCCTCCCATAGTCACTTCAGGTGAGACTGCAATTTGCTTGTAGGTCGTTGCCAAAAGGGCTAGTAATTGATGGTTTTATTGGTGCACATTATAGATCTAACCTAGGTCTGCCCAAAACCAAGCCAACAAAGAGCTCTTCTAAAAACATTCTTATGACATCTAGTGCATCTTGAAGACACCTAAGAATTTGTTGAAGTTCTAGTATTTTATCCATTAGCATTAAAACATCTCTGCTAAGCATTAAGAAACCTTGGCTCACTGCATGTACCTCTTCCTTTGTGCTCCTGTCGTTGTTTCTTTGGGCCATTTCTTCACTGTTAGTAACAAATGTAAAAAATAATAGAAAAATTTAAATCAAAACCTTTAAATGCTTAATAGTTTCAGAACAACAAAATAAGTTGATTACCTATAACTTACTAACAAGTCTAGAACAAAATGAACATTGACAAATTGCTTTTATAGTAAACATGTGTATATATAATTCCTAATTGGAAATAAGTCATATAAATCATGTATTGACATTTAAGTTCTAAAACGACAGTTAACTACTATCAATTTTAATGGTATCCACTAACCAATAATCGTCACCAATGTGGATTTTATTGATTTACCTAATCTTTAATAAAAAAAGACTCTTATGAAATATGTTACTTTAAATCATATGTGTTTTACTTAAATTCCAATTTGACATAGTCCAATTGATGCAATTAAGTTTCATGATTAATTTGTCTTACACACTTTAGAAATCAATATCGAGCTACTATTTTATTAATATTGTAAACCACATTCTATTTTCATTAACTAAAATTCTTTCGCCAATAAATAATTATTCTCCGTAATTATTCGTTGAACTAATGCATATTCAACACATTTACTATGTAGACTTGCCTTACAATCAGCTAGCTTCTACTTTGCAAAAGTAATTTCAAATCCTAGATGTCAATTCATGGCTTGAATGTCTTTTTTTCTTTGTTGCATTATCCAAATATTAAATGAACTTTGTTCACTGAAATAAGTAAATTAGATAACATTTTACAACTTCCTATGGTTTCTAACATTTTGTGTTAAGCTAAAAACTAGCTTTCCAAAACTATTATAAGTTTTTTTGCACAACAAAAGCCTTGATTGTAAACTCTGCAACAACCTAACAAAACTTATAACATTCAGAAAACTTGCAGGATCATTGCATTGCCTGAAACCATTTTTCTCTAAACATCACCACAAAACTATTGTTAAATAACACTATCCATTTTCATGTTGCACTTTCATATAGGCACAACATAATAGAAATAAGTTTGAAACTATTTAGTCAAAAAATAACATTTGAACTAGATTGAATTTAGCATCGAAGAAACATAATTAGGTCTATTCGCATAACTATGACTTCACCTACAACCTAGTGTATGGGCTATGTGTTGGTGCATTGTTTATAGGTGTCGAATTGAAGGTTTACGACTAACGTCTCCGACTGATGACAATAGAGCTCTGCATAGCTCAATTGGAAACAACCTCATTCAAGTAAGCCTGGAATTTCAACCATTGTTTATGATTAATCGCACACTGCCCCTTGCAACTACCCAAATAGAATCTACAATAATTACGTAATGAAATATGTTATAAACACTAATGTTATACTACATCAATAATGAGTATAATCTGCGATATTAAATTTGATAAATGAAAGTTAATATTGTACGTTAGATTTGAACTTTTCTGTAGTCAATCTCTGCACTTACGCATTTTTTCTGAGAAAAAATCTACAAAAGCCTTTAGTGCGGAATGTAGTGATTCATAAAATCAAAGCTTGAAAGATTCCTCTACACACGAGGTCTTCACTTAATGAACCTCTGACATATCATGTGTGTTTGTTTCATATTAAACAATACCCTTAATTTGACTACATATTGGAAAATACCTCTAAAAACCACATTATTTAACCCCATACCAATACGAACCCAATACACCTTCCCAATTTAAAAAAATCTTACTTTCACTAGATATTGTAGGTATCCATTTTTTCATTAACATTTTTTACACTCTTTTATATTTTTTCATTAACTTTGAGCTCCATTTTTTATACCTGCGAATATAAAAACCATTTACCCCCTATTATATGCTCAATATATTATGTTATTTTTTCCTCAATATATATCCCCCAATATGAACACATGTGGTATGATATTTCTCCCCTAATGAAGCCCTCGTGCCTCCGCACAATGAACTTCCTCCGTACTTCCACACATCTGCCTAATTTCAACAACATAACCATAAACAAAGCTTGTGCTCAATTATCCTATTTTCTTCGCACTCCTCACAACCTTTACTCAATTGACTACTGATATTTGGGAATTAAAATATTAGCAATAATATCATATGGTTCCACTATTTTCCTTGGTGTTATTGCGAACAACAAATATGGATTATTTAATACTAAAATATTAGCAGTAAAAACTTTCAATGCGAAGTCCAGAGACCTGCACAATGAACTTTGTCAACACTTCTGCACATATGCATAATTTCATAAACATAACCATAAACAAAGCGTGTCATCCAATCAAATAGTAGAAATAGCATTTAATGAAATATCAATAATTATTGAATATATGCAAAAATAAAAATGTTGAGCATTTTCCCTGAAACTTTGGTTAAAATTGCAAAAAACAACCAACCAAATAATGCACAGTTAATGCAACTTGACCGCGAAGCAAAACTAAATGCTTCCAACATTTTCTACGTTAATTGTTATCATTACAATAATTACATAATAAAATATGTTATATTACACAAATAACAAGTACAATATGCAATATTAAATTCGATAAATGGAAATTGATATTGTATATTGGTTATGAAGTAATTGTGCAACATTGTATATTAGCTTTTAATTTTTCTGCAATTAGTCTTTGCACTCACACAGATGTTTCGAGAAAAAATATACAAAAGTCTTTAGTACGAAGTGCACAGATCCACACAATAAAATCCTGAAAGCTTCTTCAACACAATGGACTTCCTCTGCACTTCCGCATATGTGCCTAATTTCAGCAAGATAACCATAAACAAAGTTTATGCCCATTGATCTGAACATTGATGCAGTTACAAGTTCTTTGCATTCCAGAACAATTCAACATTTACTCAATTGACTAGTGATATTCACGAATATGGAAATTTGCATTATTTATAGCTAAAATATTGCGAACATCAAATAGTCATTATTCAATACTAAAATATTAGTGATAAAAACATTATTTATAATTAAAACATTACTAATAATATCGTATAGGTGCACTACTTGTATTAGTTTTATTGTAAAAAACGGGGGCGTTTGGAAGTTTTCTCCGCACAATGGACTTTCTCCACACTTCTGCACATATGCCTACTTTAAAAAAAAAAAAAAAATGCCATAGACAAAGCTTGTGGTCAAAGATGTGAAAATTGATCTTCTTGATAAGTGGTACCCCTATATTATATGAAAATTAATCTGAAGTACTCTTGTAGCAAAAGCGAATCTGGAGATACACATTATTTTCTAGTAAAATAGTAGCAACAATATCATATAAGTATAATGCTTCCTTTGGTGTTAGTGTGAACAACAAATATGCATTATTTAATACAAAAATATTAGCAATAAAAGTATTTAATGCAAAGTGCGGAGATCCGCACTTTTGTTCATTTGCCTAACTTGAAACATACTCGGAAATACAAAGATATGCATTATTCACAATTAAAATATTATCAATAATATAAGCATAAAGTATGCATTTTTAATACTAAAATATTAATTACAATTATAGAGGATACCCATCAACTTAGTAATTCCTCTGATAAGAGTTTGGCCCCACATTTATTTCAAGTGAGAGAGCGACTCGTGATGGCATAATTGTGGAGTTCCGCACAATGAAAGCTTCCTTCGCACAATGGACTTCCTCCGCACTTCCGTACATGTGCCTACTTTGAAACATATGCACAAATACGAAGATATGCATTATTTACAATTAAAATAATATTAATAATATAAGCGTAAACAATTTTATTGCGAACAACAAATATGGATTGTGTTTTAATATTAAAATATTAGTAAGAATTTTCACAATGAACCTTGTCGACACTTCCACACATCTACCTAATTTCAAGAACATAACCATAAACAAAGCTTATGCTTAACGAAATGCGGTTATGTACATAAATGTGTCTGCACACCGCACAACCTTTATTCAATTGACTACTGATATCTATAAAAGGGAGAGATCTCTGAAGGGCTCTTTGAGGAAAAAAAAAACATAGATTCGTATTATTTACAACTAAAATATTTTATAAAAAAAATTGCAATAGAAGCCTTTAGTGCCATGTGCAGAGATATACACAAAGAAATCCTTTTACGGGGATGCAGTGGGGACTTTAATTAGTTTAACTATAAACAAATTTCAAAATAATATTATTATGTTTCATTTGCAGGGCTTTTACAGTGTGCACGGCGAGGTATGTACAAGAGAACGGGGGTGCATAGAGAAGTTTATTCAGTAGGAATGAAATTATTGTTAAAAGATTTCCACACAATATGCCAATTGATGAAGAATAAGTACGATGTTCCCTATTTACGACGCATAATTACACAGACTTTTTGCAATGCAATGATGCATAATGTTTGGAGATGACTATTACTTTTACAAATTTCCACATCGTATATCATATATCATATGAATGTTTATGGAAAACAGGGTGTGTGTGGGAGAGCGGGGAATATTATTATGTTTCATCGTGTAGAGCTTTTACTATGCGCAGAATGACATATGTGCAAGAGAACAAGGGTGTATAAGGAACTTTATTCGTCATGGACGAAAGTAATGTTAAAAACTTTCATTGTGAGGAGATTTTACTATGCGGAGGACGAAGTATGTGCAATAGAGAAATTGCATAGAGAACTGGTTTTAAAGAGCTATGAATCTTTGCGGAGGAGCGGGTGGAGGAATTTTACCAATAATATCGTATATGTCAACTAACTAAAATATTGGCAATATTTTATGTCAATCTTCATTCTACACAATGTTAGAAGCATTTGTACATGAAACGAGATAACAAAGTATGTCACCAAAAAAAAAGGAAATTAGTACTCATAGTGCACTGTGTTATGCATATGCGAAGATTATGAATAGAATAAATGCATGTCCAGAATGAGGGATGTGCATAATTTGTGTGGAATGAGAGAAGTGCGGAGGGATCTTTTAATTATAATGCGTAATCAATAGCTAACCGAAAGGCATTATTGAGCACGGAAGTGCCCAGAGCTTTCACTGTACAGAAAGAACTGGGGCTCCTTTACATAGACAGAAGTGCTAAATAAACTGCCTTGGGCGGCAAAACGAAGTGAGCCAATTCACTGCAAATAGAAAATATGGATTTTGTTTTAATACTAAATTATTAGCAATGAAAGTCTTCAGTGCAATGTGCGGAGATCCACACATTGAAGGCTATAAAGCTTCCTATGTACAATGAATCAATTAAATAGCAATAGTGTGCATTATTTAACTAAAATATTGTCAATAATATAAGCATAGATAATGTTATTGCGAATACCAAATATGGAGAATGTTTTGATACTAAAATATTAGCAATGAAAGCCTGGAGTGCAAAGATCCACACAATGAAAGTCTAAAAGCTTTGTCCGCACAATGAACCTTCTTTGCACTTCCACACATCCAATAAACAAAACTTATGCTTAATGAAATGCGATTTTGTACAAAATCAATTAAATAGCAATATCATAAATTATTTACAATTAAAATATTATCAATAATATAAACATAAATAATGTTCGAATATCAAATATGGATTATGTTTTAATACTAAAATATTAGCAATGAAAGCCTTCAGTGCGGAATGCAAAGATTTGCACAATGAAAACTTAAAATCTATTATTGCACAAAAGTATTTTTTGTGAATTTTGTGATTAAAAAACTTGTTTATGAATGTAAGTGTGCATGAAGTATGATGCAGGTTTGTGATTGTGCAAAGTGTGGAGGTCTGCAGGATGAAAGCTTGAAAACTTTCTCCACATTTCCACACATATGCCTATTTACACAAAGATGTGGATCCCACGTTAATGATGAAATACAAATTAGACACTATCTAGATCAATTAATTAGCGGTAAAGGCAGAGATTATGTTGCATTGCAGTGATTGCACTTGTTTAAATTGTAGTTTATATTGTAATATCAAAAAAGTTGTGTTTTTTTTTTTGTTTTTTTTGTTTTATTTATTTATTTTTTTCCTGGGAAAAAGTCGTAATTTCTATTAGTATTGAGAAATTACATTTTGTAGATGCCAAAGCATATTCATGTCATGTTCATAATCTGTATATCTAGAAAGAGGAACCAAGTTGTCTCCACGCAGGGAGCAATGTCAAAAACGGTAAAACTAGCAGTGTTCAAATTTGTATCCATGCTCTGCGCAGAGAGCAATATATATACTAATAATTATCAAAAAAGTGGAACTGTAATCATGTCTAGACTGTAGTTATATACATGCTATAAACAAAAATGAAACTGTAAATGTGTGGGCTTTATAGCCCATCATCCATATGATCATCAAATAGTCTGTGGTAGTGCTGGTAGAATGTTCCGTCGATTTCCTCCTCGATTAACCAGTCATCTCCTTGTCTGTGCGCTGCCTCTTTGGAGCGCTGGTCGCCTACGGTGTTCTGTTCCCTGTAGACGTGTTGACAGAGAAATGATTCAAAGGAAGCAGTCAGTCTCTTAGCTTCGTCTAGTATATGTCTCAATGAAAATGCATGACAATGAGATGCATCATTCAGCCAATTGCAAACAATTTTAGAGTCTCCAAACAGCTGAAGGTGTCTGCAATGTTTGTGGATAGCAAAGTGTATAATGTGTTTAGCCGTGCACAGTTCAGCAAAGTTATTGGTACCTCTCCCTAAATTGATTTGTATCTTGTAGCAGTGCATTTCATTGAGATAGAAAATAGCTCCTCCCCGATAGCCCGCATCTTGGGCCGAGGCATCGAAGAATGCCCATGGCTTTGAATTGTCGATGTTCACAGGTCTAATGATACGAGGTGGGGCCGTGGATTCCTCTTTAGGTAACATGTTAATGTCAGCAATCGTGTGTTGTAATATAGATGGCCAGTGGTAATATCAAAAAAGTTATTAAAACATTCTAATTATATAATTTAAACATATCTGCCATTTGAATAATTTTCCTATATTTTCAATTATATTATAAATAAAATAAATAAGATAATATGTTGTTAATTTATTTTTTCTTCTCGAAAAATGGTGTTTCTTGTTTGAAATAGAGTTGTTTTTAGTGATTTTTTTGACTTTCCGGTGTCAGAGTTTAGCCGAAAATTTTGAGATGACATGAAATATTGATTTGTGTTATTTAAACTGGGTGAGGTGAAATCTTGATTTGATGGATTCAACAAACTGAAAAACCCCTAGGGCACTTCGATTGTGTAGGGGTTACCCATCAAGCTTGTGATTTTAATAAATTCCTGTCAAATTTTAGAGAAATTAAATCAGAAAATTTTCCAAAAAATCTTATTAAAGACAACTCAGTTTGACATGACCTCAAATAGTGTTTCTCTATTGAAATGACCTACCTTTAAAGTGAACACTCTGTCAATCTTTAAAACACATAATTTGTTTAAAACAAAGACACACAAACAAATAAAATAAAATAATTCACAATAACTAATAAACCAAAAAAAACTAAAAAAAAAAAGGGCGTACTTACGTAGGACTTCTTTAATAAAAAACGGCCTACGTACGTCGGACTTCTTTAATTAGGGATTCTGCCAAGCCAACAACTGCACGTTCATGCCATCAAATTTCGGTAGAAAAAGGATACCACCGAATATGATGAGTATATGACTGCCATACCTTCACACAGTAAAAAGAATCATAAACCAACTATCCCACGGGACTGTGTCTATCTTTACTGGTTGCCATTAAAGGCACCTTCACCATCGCAGACGTCTCTTTTCTTCTCGAACAAACACCTGTCAATGAAATGGACTTGTGTGATCTTTTTATGCCAGATGGCATCCAGACCAGGAGTCGAACCCTGCAGACTTCCAAATGTTGATGTACTGCAAGCATGGAGTCACTGCACCCATTGGATGACTGCCATTCCAACTACCTACCTGGGAGGATATACGGGCAACGTTGGGTTCTTTTCGATGCTTTTTTAATCAGGGTGCTGTTTATTTTTATATTGGTTTCAAAAATAATTGTGGGTTTTCCGGTTATCAAGATTGATGAATTAACTGTCATCTACGTTGGAATATTTATATATTATCAGATATAAATGGTACAGATATAATTTTCCCTTTTCACTGATCGTTGATGGATAACGATGAATTAAAATTAAGGTGGGTTGGAATATTTTTTCATTCATTTATTAAATTAGTGGTGAAATAGCCCTCACTTTTTGTTATAGCTTTTTGTTATTAAGCTTGATATTAATAGATGATGTTGATTTATTATTGATATTCAAAGAAATTATTTTATTTAGAATTATTCAGTATTTAATGTGGCAGTTTTCACTCTGCTAGATATCTTTAAGTGGTAGGCCATGAATTTTTTTCATTAACTCCTAAAAAAACTCTTTCAATAATGTGGCAGGCTTTTACTCTGCTAGATACTTTTGGGTAGTGGGCCATTAACTTTTTTCTTGAAATCTCAAAAAACTAATTTGATATCACGTGGATCGAGGCAACGAATTGAACTAATCACTTTACATCAAAAAGTGTCTCAATAAAACACAATAATTTTAAAACCTATATGATATTACTTATTATCCCTTCCAACTTATATAATATACTAATTATAATTTTGAATTTACAAGGTGCTAAAATTGAATTTTTTTTTTGACACATTTTCAATAATTTATCTCATTTTTATTGTTTTCAGTGACATGTGGATTTTAACTGTTTTAAGTCAAATTCCAAGTTAAACCTTAAATGTTCCTGATCCTTTTTAGATGGGTTTGCTATTATGTTTTTCCATTCACAGATCTGAGAAACTAACAATTTGGAATGGCTTGTAACAGTAGAGTAATTTGCTTGGTAAGATTACGTAATTTTTTAGTAAATCGTTTTTAAAATGTTTCAAATTTAACAGCAAACACCATGCATATGGAGCTTTTATGACATAGAGGTGGCTAAATTCTTTTTATTAGTCCAAAAAAACTTCCAAAATTCATACTATGCACCCTGATCATCTCGCAATGTCATTATCTCCATTAAATTTGGAGTTTTTGGATTTGTCTGCTTGTTTTGGCAGCACCAAAAAAGCCAAAACCTCTGAACTTTTATGCTAAGCTTTTACGACATACGGATTTACACAGCTGGAACTCTGCGCATCTACATCCTGTGTTCATATCTAAACATAAACTGCCATTAAAGCTGCACATTGCTTGACAGAGTTAAGCCAGAGAAATCTAGTGGAGAAAGCTAAAAAGGAGTTGTACTGAACGTATTTCTTTTTCGGGGGGTTTTTTTTTTTTTATAAGTTACAAAAGATTGAGAAATTTTTGTGATGAGCGTATTTCTACCCTGATCGAAGGTCATTGAATGGTTCTATTCTAGATTGACCGAGATTATAGTTTTGTATTTTGGTGATAAGAAGTGAGATGGTTGTATGATTAATTTTTTTACTAATAAGTGGATATTTTGTTTTGGAAAAGATGGTGTCTTATCACCATATTTTAATTAATAAATTTTATTTAAATTATAAGTTTACACTTAATAAAATGGTAATTGTATTAAAATTACAATTCTGTGGTTCACAATACTTAAATTGTATAATGATATATTTTTTTGAAGTTATAAAAATAGATTTTTTTTGTGATGAGCTTATTTTTAGGATGATTCAAGGTCATTAAATGGTTCCATTCTAGATTAACTAGATTATAGTTATGTATTTTGATGATAAGTGGTAAGATTGTTGTATGATTAACTTTTTATTAATAAGTGGACATTTTTTTGAAAAGGTGGTGGCTTATCTCCCTATTCTAATTAACAAATTTTATTAAAATTATAATTTTACACTCAATGAAATGGTTTCTTTATAAAAATTACAATTTTGTGGTTCACAACACTTAGATTGTATAATGATAATCTTTAATATTTATTATTGTATTTATTCAAAATGATTCCAGTGAGATTAAAAGAAAAAATGCTAATTTATCTTCTCATTATTTTGAATGACATAAAAAGAATGAACCAATTCATACTATGACTTTCAAAATAATCAAATTATTCCAAAAAGAACACAAAAACCTATTTTTTAAAAAAAAAAAAAAACTGTTTAAAAAAAACTTTGTCTAGACTAAAAAATGTACACAACCCAAATATTAAATTGGTATACAATTAATTTTCACAAATTCATTGTGCTTCACTTCCAATGGTCCTTCATTGAAAAAGATCAAATTTATTGCAGTCCACTTTTAATTATCTAACAAAATTTCTTCTAATAATAAACATGTTAAGAAATAAAACATACAAGATAAGACTAAAGACAAAAACTGACATAAAATACTTCAAATCATATTCTATACATTATATTTATTTCAATGATACAAGTATATAATATACAAATGAAACCACCTCTTAAACTTGATTTGCTTCATCATCAAGGGAAAATTTAGCAAATCTTATAAGTCTTTAATATGCAAACCCTAAATTTTTTGTAAAAAGTATATATATATATATTATATATATATATATATATATATATATATATATATATATATATATATATATATCTATATATATATAATATATATATAATTTGGTTCTTTGAAAGCTAATATAATTTATTCTATCTATAAATTTAGGTGAAACATTTTTAGGAAAAAAATGGAGTAGTTTTTTTTTTTGAGAAAAATCATGGAAAACTAGCCTCATTTGTGAAATTTAGCCTCCAAAAATTTCCTTAATGAAGAGATAAGACAAATAGGAGGTAAAGTAGAATCTTTAACATACTTAGAATAAATACGATATCACATATTGCAAAATATATGAAACTGGTGTAGAACTTTATGATTATATAGGAGTCATGGGTTAACATTCCCCCCTCCCCCAACCCTTAATCGTAAGTCTAAAAAATAATACCAACAAGACAACATAAACTAGTATCATCTCCAAGTCTTCATGCTAAAACTCTTGAGCTAATTCTCATTGAATAACTACCTAGAAAACCACTAAATTTGGATGCTAAAAACTCAAAAAAAATAGAAAATTCTACTATGTAAAAATATGAGTTAGAATGCATGTAATTTGTTTATTAATGTGAACTCTAATACAATGAGAGTGAATCAAGCTCATACATCCCTAACAATGCTCGAAAAACCAATCAAATGTCAAGCTACAATGTAGAAGGATACAAATGTTCTCTGGTAGTTCAAATGATCATCCAAGTGAACAACATTTCCATAACCATTCTGTAAAAAATGACACATATAGTGTCAATCAACATCCCAATCAAATATCATGTGTATGATTCTATTATAAGGTATTGAACCTAAATTTTGCAAGATCACTATTGAGTACAGTGAACTAGGTGTCCCTTTGGAACTACTCAAATCCCAAATGAATATCGCATAAAACACGACAATTGGCGAAGACCTCAAAAAAATTTGATTAGCAATTTACGGCAAGTGATGAAGTTTAGTCTACCATTAACATATTGTTGATGCCCATTTGGAATTTTTATTCAAGTTTGTCATCTATAGAGTGTGTTGTTAACCATTGCCAACGATTTATTTATTGGATTTTTCTAGCCACAAATTATTGTTGCCCATTTGGAAAATTTGATTTTGTTATCAAAACTTTAAGTCTAGAAACCATCACCAATTCCCCCCTTTGTTAGCTAAGAGCAAAGATAAAATGAGATTCTTGTTTGTTACCCTTAACCATTTCATCACTATGTTAGGTGGATTTTGGTTGACCATGAACCATTTTCACTTGATTTGGTAGTTTTGGGTTCACTACTAACCATCTTGACTTGATTTGTGTACTCCCCCCCTTAAGGTGTAGGAAGGTTTCAACATTATAACCCCCCCATGAGGTGCTAGAGGTTACCATTTTAATTTCATTATCTATTTTGAGATCTTTCTTAACTCAATATTGAGTTATGTGACAAGACAAACATATCTTCTTCATTGTTGACAACCATTGCTAAGGATTGATCCACCCAAAATGAATACATGATCTTGCTAGTTTGTTTACATTGAAGCATCTATTCTTCAAATTATTTTTCTTGCCACAACAATGACATGGATGGATATCAAAATATTGATCTTTCATGTAACTAGTTTTTTACAATAGTGACACTCAAGTTTTTCTTCAACATGTTGATCATTAGCCTCATTGACCTTTGATGTCCTTTGATTAAGAAATCTTACTCTCACAGACTTATCCAGTTTGAAGTAATCTTAGATATGAAAAATTATTTCCTTTGTCATATCCTAAACCATCTTGATTTTGTTGAATTATATTTATTCCTTATGCTCAACAATGCAGTTGGAAAGATCATGTTGTACTTGATCATGCATAACTCCATTCTCATCTGCAACTGAACTTGTTTTGTTGTGTTGCTCATGAGTGGGTTGTTGATCAAAATAATCATCGTCATCGTGAAAAATATGGTTGTTTTGAACAATGACTACTTTAAAATGCTTCATTGACGCTTGTTTTTTGAGATCCCTTAACTCAAGATTTAAGAGATAAGATTGAGTTTGAAGCAAATGAATCTTTCTTTCATGACCTGTAGACATGTAAGAACATTTTCTAGTTTTGTTGGTCATTATGACTAAAATTTTATATGTCATTTCGAGGATTATTGTCGGCCTCGCTTATACTCACTCACTTAAACTTGCTTGCACTTGTTTCTTCTATATAGTGCTCACTTGATTTTGTTTCTAGCAAGATTAGGATTTCAAATACTACTAAAAATGCACTCTAATGTGTGATCTTTACAATGATTGGTATTTAATGACATTGACCTCCTTATTACATTTTAAGGAGGTCTCTTTTGGAAAATTTACATTTCAATTTGAAACACTTTATTGACTTAAAAGAGTTTCATGGTATCAACCCTTTAATCCAAGAGACGCCATTTATTTACAATTTGTCTCTTAATGTTAATGTCATTATATTGATTTCCAATTTATAAATACTATAAATTTAACAGGACTTAAAGATTTTTAATTGTCTCTATGCAACGTTGTTGTGTACGTGCCTCGGGCAATCATGACCAATTGATTTGTTTTCTTATATGATTACCAAATTAAATGCATCAATTAAATAGACACAAAACACTATTAAGTATCAAAAGACATGCACAATTGCTTAGAAGTACAAGTGTACTTATGATCCTATTATCTAGATTTGACGCGAATCTAAGACATGACCACTAAAAACAAATCAACTTTTATTATTCTTGATAAAACTAGGCCTAACACCTAAGAGGGATTCTTTTTAAAAGTTGGGATCTCACAGAGCCTTCACATATTTCCCTGCCTTAAGTAATCTTTTAGTTTTACCAATTGTGTCTGGATAAAAACTTACTTTATCTTACTTCTTTATAAGTATTCATGATAAAAGCATTCTTGTATTATTTTCATAAAAAAAACAGATATATATATGTATATATATATATATATATATATATATATATATATATATATATATATATATATATATATATATATATAATATAATTATAATTTTGTAACTCTCTTGGAAAATTATTATGCCCAAATCAGTTACACACAACTTTAAAGAATCTATCCAAATATATATGTTCCACTTCTTTCATTGAGTTGTGATATGCATATTTTTCCATTTCACCATAAAGAAAGGAAAATATTTTTATGTAATGGAGCCTACTTTATTTTACCCTTTTAAGTCTATAGGTAGGCAACATTTTACTATGCAAACTATCAAGATGGATTGTTGATATAGGCTTCAGGTGTTTATCTAGAGTAAGTGAGCTATTGTGTTCTTAGATAGCTAAAAAACCTTCTTCATATATAAGCATGCTATCATGGTTTAACAAGTCATGGTTCGTTGTTTAGGATCAAACACGTGGTTGAATAATTGAGATTCTCTCCAACATTAGTTCACATAAGAGAATGTTGATATTGTTGTTGACCAAGATTGTTGGATGTATTGCTTAAAGGCATCACTTCGAAAAATAAATTTAGTAAAGCAAGACAAAGAAATGGGTAGATTATACCATCTATGTTAACTTAAAAGTAATTCCACCAACATAACTATGACAAAGTTATTGAACTTCTTGAGTATCTTGAATTTCATGTTGAACAAGGTAAGTTGAGAGTATATCAAGACTTTAGACCGTTGATTTAAATAAAATCTTTGTAGATGATGTTATAACTTTGGTCAATGGGAATTGGTATGGATCATCATTATGGAGGTCACATGTGAGAGAGAAAATGAGCTCGTTTTTAAATGGCAAAATGCATCGAAACCCTCAATCTATTGGCTGAACTAGATAGAAACAAAGGAGAGAGTATTAATGGTAGCATTGACCAATAACTTCAATCCTTACAAGAGATTTATTTGCATAGCATTAACATACTTTGCAGTACTTTTTGTACACATAAACTAACTCAAAATTTCAAATGGAGAGATAATCTATGCTATCCTATCAATGTTTATTGGCTACCTTAGTTTCATGAGAAATAGATGACTATATGTACTCAAAGACTATGAAGGCACGTCCAGGGGATCTTGGATAGACAAGGATCGGGTGCTCTATTAAGGCACTCCTTGATGTGAAGTCACCGGTTCAATTCCCTGCCTCGAACGGGGTGATATATTGGACATGATGAAGATGTAGTCCTACCAAACTTACAAAAAAAAAGACTATGAAGGCATGAAATATTCAACGTTTTATGTTGCCTAGCATTATGTGCTTATTCTTTGTTGTAATCATGCTCTTATGTTTTTTAAGGAATTTCTTTAAGGTAAATATCCGTTGAATAAATGATAAAGCAATGTGAGATAAAATCAACGAAGATGATTTTCTCAATGATGATTATGACTAGAAAGGTAACATAGACTACGCATGAAGTAATGGAATCATGGAATCATATGCAATGAGATGCACAATATTATCGCATCCAACAATGGTTTCTTAGTAATGACACATGGGACACACATAAATGTGAGGCAATAGTACACCAAACATTAATGCATTATGATCAGATTGAAATGTACAATTTTTACACACACAAGTGTTTCATAGATGTTAATGTTGGAAAAACTTACTAGATTTTTTATAATTAATGATCATTTTTCATTTTTGTCATTGTATCTAAATTGATGTAGATTTGCTTTTATTGGTGTAAAGAGCTTCCCTATTTTCTCATTAATCACTATCATGTAGCGTGAATTCCTCACCTTCCATGAAAAACTACCAAGTATGCATTAAACCCCTAAGAATAAAAGGGCCTTGATACCATGTTAAGAAATAAAATACAAAAAATAAGAACTCATGGAAAATGCTTCAAGCCATGTTCTACTCATTATATTCATTCTAATGATATAAATATATAATACATGAATAAAACCACTTTTTATGTTTAGTTTACTCTCACACCACCATATTATTAAAAAAACAAAAAAAATAAATAGTAGTGTGAATATCATAATATAAAATATACAAAGTTAATATAAGACTTCATGATTGTACTAGAGTTATACACTAAAACAATATACAAAGGACAAATTGAATGAATAAACTTATTAATTTGAATTTTTCATAGCATACCCCACTTTCACTTGAGTGGTCCCTAGTAGAAAAAGCTGTCCACCTCCAATAATATTCCAATAATATTTGGTAAGATAAAAGAGTACTTGGGATGTCTTCATTAAAACTATTAATCCAACATTCTTATTAGAAATTTTCCCTATGAAACAATTCCAGGGGTATCCAAGTTATTATTAGAAATTTTCCTTATAAAACAATTTTAGGAGTATCCAAATTATCAAATTTGTAAATACAGAAAAACTTTAACTTATCATAGTAGAAAAAGCTCTCCACCTCAAATAATAATATTTGGTAAAATAAAAGAGTACTTGGGATTTCTTTAATAAAACGATTGACCCAACATTCTTATTAGAAATTTTCCCTATGAAACAATTCTAGGAGTATATCAAATTTGTAAGTACATAACTTTAACTTATCAAGAGAGGTAGAAAAACAACAAATGAAAAGACAAATGAGCTTATCAAAAGACATAACACTCTTCCAAGGTGGTATGATATGAGTAAAATGCTGTATAACAACTGTCATTCCTTCATGGAGTTATAAGGTAATGACGATGACTGTCATGAATTCCACGTGCCCTCTCGGCTTAAAATCATAAATATTGCAATGAACAGGAGCCAAATTCGCAGGCAACGACGGTTACCCTATGCCAATTCTTTCTTTCGTAACTTGATTCCTAAAAACCATTTACAGGTTTCATGTAGCTCTGAAAGGAAAGTAATGGAAGTGAGTAAAGGTGGGGTAATTTTTTATACACATTTATCGAGTAAGAAACTTCTGACTTTGAGGATTCCGAATCCCCAGTTTCATAATATCACACGGAAAGTCTTCGAGAATGGCGAGATTGGACCGTGGTAATAAAGGTGCACTTATAGCACGCGGCGCTTTTAACGAATTTCTGTGCTCTAAACCGAGAGATTAGCAGAACATTTACCCGCAAAGTACATTATTGTTGCAGTGCATTAAATTCTGTTAAAGTCTGAATGTGTACAAGGCCAGCGGACCGGTAAAGGAAGTGTTTTGGTGGTGGTCTGTAATTTTTTATATATAGAAACTCATGAGATAAGTGTTTGCAGAGTAAGTGTAAAGAGTGTGGGCAGAGTGACGCACCATCCATGCCGGTAGACTGGGAATATTGAAGGAGAGGACAATTTGTTTGGAGAGTAAAGATTGTAGTAGGTGAACTGCATCGATGCCGGTCGACTAGGCATATTCATTCATTTAGTGTATCCTTTATCTCAGATCACATATTTCATGCCTTTATTTTTGGTTTGTTAGTTGGGAGAGCGTTGATGCGAATTTGAGATTGATATATACCAGGATCATTTTATAGCGCCAGATTCTCAACAGAATCCTATTCTCATCGACGATTACGATTTGTTGTTGCTCACTGTCGGTTTTAATTCAATGATGGGACTTCTTTCGCTTGTAACTGGAAAGGCTGGTTCCAGTGGCTTTGGATCGGCCTCCACTGCTGAAGAAGTTACTCAAGGAATCGATGCTTCGAATATCACAGCAATTGTCACTGGTACAGCAGCTTGCTTGATTCTTTCTCAGTTATAATTTCATGATTTTCTAACTCCAAAATCCAGGGAAGGTCTCTGCTGTCTGCTACAGCAGCTTTCTTGATTCTTTTTCCGTTATAATTTCATGATTCTTTAAGTCCAAAATTCAGTGAATGTTTCTGCTGTATTCATAGTGGTGTTTTGTTCAAACATTATCTGCACCATTCATAGCATTAAGATATCTAACGATTTCAATCAGACTCTTCTGTTATCAATTAAAAGTTGCTTTATGCTGTAATGTTGGTATTTTACTTGGTTAAAATTCCGCTTCTTCCTCGATCTTGAATCTGGGAAGTTTCAAAGAGGAGGGAACTAATCTTTATAATCGTCTGCAGAAATAAATGGTTACCTGAATAAATGTACAGTACATCATTTGTATAATACAAATGTAACGGAGACATGGTGGCCTGAATAAATGTTTAGTGAAATGGTAATTTAAATAAAGGTTTAAGTTAAATTGTTGTGTATGCGTTTATATTGGAGAGAAGCTTTTCTCATGACCCCGCTGCCGGGTTAGTACTGATGGGACATAAAACATCATAAAATATATGTATGGTAGTCTGTTAATTATTGATTTTCCTAGTAGGCTAATTTAGCCCGTAGTCTAAGGGTTTTTCCGCTTTTCTGGCCATATTTTCAGTCAATTTTGAGACGTTTTTCTTCTTTTCTGGCCATCTTCTTCGGTCAATTTTCGCTTAAATTGGATAGGGATTTCTTGAAAATGTAATTTTCACCTGTGAAATCTAAAAAATATGAAAAAGGCAGTTAAATTGCTCTGCCGATCAAAACATCTGGTTGTGTGTCTAGTGGATTGTTTGAATGTTTCAAATGAACTTCCAATGCATTAATTCTATGAGTCAATCTTATACTATGAAATTAAGTAATTTTGATCTAGACTGTTGAAACACTTCGGTAATCAAGCTCACCATGAAATACAAAGAAAAATTGGGTTAACTGTATTTTGATCTCTTAGCTGTTGAAACATTCTGGCTGGCAATTAAGATGAGCATGAAATCGTTAAGAAGATTAGGTTAACTATGCGAAAAACCTATTGAGGGTGTTTTCAAGAAAATAAGAAGGTGAATCTTCACAATTTTTATCCCCATTTATGGTAATTAAAAAAATATCACTGCCAGGCTTCAAATAACCTTGCTTATCTAAGGGCAATCAGAATAAGAAATTATGCTGACTCTGGTTCGAAGCCCATACTTTTCATTGATTTCAGAACTTAAAATGCTCCTTATTACATGAATATGGATTTCTTCGGATTCCAAAGCTTATACATAGATATTCCATTCAAAGTAAGTAGTTTTGATTGATTGTGTTTTGAGTGCAGGGGGAGCGAGTGGAATTGGAGCGGAAACAGTTCGAGTACTGGCACTACGAGGTGCGCATGTGATCATTGGTGTAAGGAATGTGGAAGCTGGGAAGGCTGTTAAAGATGATATTCTTAGACAGATTAAGGGCGCTCGAGTCGATGTTTTGCCACTGGATTTGTCCTCCATGGAATCTGTCAAAAAGTTCGCTAATGATTTTCACGCCTTGAACCTTCCGCTCAATATTTTAATGTAAGTCTTTCCTTTTCATCTTTTAGAGTCAAGTTTCACCTTGGTTCTTTAGTCTCCATTATATATGTATTAAGAAGTCCTCTGTGGCTCGCTAGAACTAATGTCTTCTTGTGTTGGCTGTGTCGTCGAGTCTCGACCACCAGTAGATAAGTGGGAACTTACCACAGTTAGTCCAGGTTCAAAGTTCAGCGCATTCTTGTATGGGTTTACATGAGAAATCCCGAGAATGGCGTGTCTCATGATTTAGATTCTGTGCCAGCCAAAACTGAGGGTAGTTTCTGTGCAAAGAGAAAAATAGGGATGCTTTTCTTATGCATTCGCTTATAACGCTTCTTATACTTGTAAGATAATTGTAAGGATTCTCACCGCAAATTGTCCCTTTACAAATCTTGTTCGTTATTCTTTTTCTTTCTCAAGGAGTTTGAACTTAAATTCAAAACACAATCGTCAAGAAATATTATTTCTTTAACTTGACTGGACAATTCACCTGCATCCTTCCTCGTATCCTAGTGCTACTTACCTGTAAAATGTCTACATTTTGAACTTTGCACTAGATAGTTTTTCTTTTACCATTTTGATATTTGGGCGAGGCATACAAACACATTGCTAGCCCTGTCTTGCTTTAATCCCAAATTAATTGCTTACGGGCCAAATCCTAGTTTTTCTTTTACCATTTTGATATTTGGGCGAGGCATACAAACACATTGCTAGCCCTGTCTTGCTTTAATCCCAAATTAATTGCTTACGGGCCAAATCCCTTTGATAGCAGGTTAGAGAATTTCAACTGTCATGATTTGTTTCAATTGCAAAAGTCTCCGTCCAGAGTTGACAGCATCAACCGAGCATTGCCCACTAGTGTTGCCAAATGTTGTGAGTTTTTCAGGTTGCCAGTTTTGCGCAGTTTTTTAGTTTTTCAGGTTGCCAGTTTTGCGCAGTTTTTTAGTTTTTCAGGTTTGAGTGTCTGGTTACTGAGTTTAGCCAATTTTTTGTTTGATTTTGCGAATTTGCTGAGTTGATTACCTCCATCGGTTTATAACTTTATTGATGAAGCCAAGTTTTGCAATATTGTTGTCCACATCCCTAATCTTTTAGCAAATTGCTAGACTTTGATCCCAAATTAATTGTTTCCTGGTCAAATCCCCTTGACAGCAGGTTAGAGAATTTCAGCTGTCCTCATTTGTTTCAATTGGAAAAGTCTCCATCCAGAGTTGACAGCATCAACTGAGTATTGCCCACCAGCGCTGCCAATTTTTTTTTACTGTTTCAGGTTGCCAGCTTTTCCTAGTTTTTCTAGTTTTTCACCTTTCAGATTCTGGTTACTGACTTTTGCCAAATATTTTCTTGATTTTCGCTGATTTGTTAAGTTGATGACCCTTCCCGATGTTTTGATGATGCCAAGTTTTGCAATATTGTTGTCCACATCCCTAATTTTATAGCAAATTGCTTGCCTTGTTTGATTGAAAATTATCCATATGGCTTTATGGATGCATTGACTGATTTTTCAGTTGGGGGTCTCATAGTAGATATGAATGGAAAATAAATGCTTTTATGTTAGCATTTTAGGTACGGTATAATAGGCAGTTATGGTGACCCTTTTACAGTGGCAACCAACTTTGACTGAAGCGGGTGAGAGCATGCATTAAGTTGTCCGATTGTCCAATAGAAGGGCTTAATCTATGTAATATATGGAGGGTATGCAGTTTCTATCTTCTAATAGCATGGTCAGTCCTACGGTGGAAGTCCTATAAACATTTGCTTGGTGACTTTTAGAGATACTGCTACTTAGAAACTATAATCCTAAGTGAAATAGGGCAAGGCAATACTTAGATGGAGGTCTGTAATTTGACATCATAAAGAGTACGCGATGGTAATAGTTAACGATTGTGGATTTTGAAAGTACACTCTGGGAGAAATCATAAAAGCACTTTATGCTGCTTGGAGCTAATCCTTATAGAGGTGATGAGGTTATAGTCTTTTGGAGCTGGGGATACCTTATTAGATATAATAAACATGATTTAAATCCGACTGTGTTTAGATACATTTTATTGACATCCTTCTAACTCCTTGTGATTAGGAGGGTCTCTACTAGATTCTGTATACTGTTATTTACACTTGTTGTGAACTATGTATAGCTGTGATTATCTTGCCTTGGTATGGGGTATTAAATTCAGTCACTGGAAAATATGGCTACTATTATTATGAGCCTGCATGTTCAAAAGCAGATTGGAAAGGACTTTGCCTTTCAGTTTTGGGTTTTTGGAACTTGACCTTAACAAGTTAAATTTCGATTTATTTTTATATCCTCTGTTTTCTGTGTCTTTCATCTTTCTGATCATGTCTTGGACCAGAGCATTCTTAATGCATAGTTAATAAAGCAACGTCCATCAGATCCGTCATTTTAACTTATGTTGGTATTGCACTTTTAAAATTTGATTAGCCTTGGTGTTCTTTAAAGTATCTTGAGACGATCAAAATTCTGGTTTCAATAAATATTGCCTTTGTATTCTTATGCACTATAAATGACCATTATTTCCTTCTCATTTTATTGATATGGGTCTCTCCCATGATTTTTTGATCTTGTTTATCAGCATTGGCATATATGCCTGAAGTACCAAATTGCTTATATCGCAATTTAGGAATACCAGAAGGAATATTGCTGTTAACACCTTTTCCTGAAGAGTTGGTTCTATTCGGAGTTTTTATTAGTTAAGGTTATTCTCTAGATTTCTTTTGTTGTACAAAATATGCAGTATCATGATACTTTTCATTTGTTAGCTCCCCTTATATTCTGGAGTACATGAAACTGCTTTATGGAGACAAAAGCTTCATATACTATCATATTAGAACAAGCAAAAATCATAGATGTTTGCAATTTAACATGTGACTTCAGAGGTGCCCTTCTAATGTTTCTTCTTCTAATTTCAGAAATAATGCCGGGGTTATGTTTTGCCCCTTCAAGCTTTCAGAGGATGGCCTAGAGATGCAATTTGCAACAAATCATGTAGGTATGTTTGGACTTCCAGTTATATATGCTTTTACAGCAAAAAGTTTGTTTCAGATAGTTTTTCATGGTGCCCAAGGGATGATAAATCATGTAAAAAGGAGACAGAGGTAACTATTTGAAGGCATCTGATACCATAGCAGTCATTCCGTAGATAAGCCTATATTCACGCTATTAACATTGTTCTTTACGGAAGGGTGGGTGGACAGTGGCAATTATCAATTATGTCAGCTAACAGATCTCCACGATTGGGATATGCTTTCTCAAGTTCATATTATA
Source organism: Pinus taeda (assembly GCA_000404065.3). Taxonomy (NCBI): domain Eukaryota; kingdom Viridiplantae; phylum Streptophyta; class Pinopsida; order Pinales; family Pinaceae; genus Pinus; species Pinus taeda. The sequence continues at coordinate 283,960 of APFE030502700.1, read as the reverse complement.
TTGCTATTTGATGGTGTTTTCCCGTCTTCTTATGATAATGCTTGGGAAGGCAGTGTAAAATCTTTGGGGTTTCAGAAATTTTAGAAGTTGTTTGAATTTTGGATAATGTACAGCTGGTCAACATATGTTATTAATTCTAGAAAACTACTGACAAAGCAACCAGGATTTGGAGACAAAAGAGTTAAATTTGACAATGGACAGCCTTTAGATACTGAAATCAAGTATCTACAGTAATTCCATATTTAATGAAACGGTTCAAGTGTTTTAAAGGGGCCAGTGGAGCTCTTTTTAAGTAAAACATTTGAATCAAACATCAAAGTTCGTAAGTTTCTTATACGAAGCATCGTGATTTATGCTGGAGCATTATTCTATTGTAGATTTTATAATCAAACCAACTTGATTGGTTCTACTTTTGCAGGCCATTTCCTATTGACAAATTTGCTGCTTGATAACATGAAAAAGACTGCAAAAGAGACCGGAGTTGAAGGACGGGTTGTGAATCTTTCATCCGTTGCACACTTTCTTACATATGAAGAAGGGATACGGTTCGACAAGATAAATGATGAGAGTGGGTGAGGTTATTACTATATGTCTTCTCAATTTAGTCATTAACTTGATCAACTTGTTTTATGTCTTCTCAATTTAGTCACTAACTTGATCAACTTGTGTTGTGTATTTAGTATAGAAAGTATAGAATGCAGGATACCAGTATTGTATAAAAAATTCTTTCACAGAATAACTAACCTTAAAATCTCTTGTATCAGTTGGCACAAACTTCACATTCCAGCTTTGAATCCAACTGTCTCTCATGTATAATATGTTATTGACTTTTAGAAATGTGTTTTGGTTTAGATATTCAGATAAAAAAGCGTATGGGCAATCCAAGTTAGCCAACATTTTGCATGCCAAGGAGTTGTCACTGCGCTTAAAGGTATGGTTCTCACACTTTCTCGAGTGTTTATAGACATGTGATAACATGTATGTTCATAATCCAAGTGAGCCAACATTTTGCATGCCAAGGAGTTGTCACGGTGCTTAATGATATGGTTCTCTCACTTTCTTGAGTGTTTATATACATGTGATAACCTGTATGTTCACGTTGCATCTGTGTCTCTTGTACAAAACTAATGCTTTCTGATATTTTGTATTTTAATAGCCAATGGAAATGCTGGAGAGTGACACTAAATTCTTGTGGATACCTGAAGTTGAAATGCTAGACTGTTTACTAGTGACTAGATATAGATACAGAGAAAAATGATAAGGGTAGACCTGAAATCTGATGGCCAGTGGAAAGGCTGGGGAGTTGCTGTAAATTGAGAAAAATGCTAAGAGTAGACGTGAAATCTGATGGCTACTGGAAGGGCTGGGGAGTTGCACTAAATTGTATAAACACCTAAAAGTGAAATGCTAGACTCGTTACATTAGTGATTGCTATTACTTTAAATTAGTCCACTGCTTCACTAGATACAGAGAGCACTAAATTGTATGAACACCTAAAGATGAAATGCTAGACTAGTTACATTAGTGATTGCTATTACTTTAAGAGTCTAAACTAGTCCACCACTTCACTAGATACAGAGAAGGCCTAGAGCAGACCTAAATTCCTTAATTAGGATCCATGCGTGCTGCACTGAATTCCTTAGAGTTATCGCTGAACCTAATGCATGTAGAGAAACTGCTGCCACTAGGACAAAGGACCTGAATTCTTCTGAAAGGCCGAAGAAGAGAATCTCATTACCACCTAACCATATCAGTTAGGACCCTACATGCATGCTGCACTGAATTCCTAGTTGTCTCTGAACCTAATGCATGTAGAGCAACTGCAGCCTCTAGGACAAAGGCAACGTTCACTTTAAGGATATTGATGCTCGAGATTCCGAGGGCATCCACTATCTATCTGTGGCTTGTATTCATTTCTTCTGTCAACTACCTTGACGTTTTCTAGAAGCTTCTACCAAACGACGTCTTAAGTTTCAAAAAGTAGTAACAAGGCATATATCAATGGCCCTATGGATGATTTTAAACCAATGATCTTCCTCGTGCACTGTTTCCAACTGAATTGTGGAGGCCTTGTATTGTTGCCACTAGTCTGAAACTGTTTGCAGTTGTCCTCAAGTTGAAATAATAGCGGAATATGTGCATGTTCTTTTCAAACACGATTTGCAATTCCAGAGTTAACATCCATTAGTGAATGCGAATTCATAACTACCCAAAAAGTATGAAGGACGAAGTATTATTGTCACGGAAGATCTGAAGAAACTTTTAATTCTCTTGTTAGTTCATTTTCATATATTTGGATTTTATTTTGTTTTTTAAAGGTTTCTTATATATATAGAAAAAACATGCATTTAAGTAGAATTGTAGGGGAATATGTATTATCACTTGGCCAACTCTTTTCGAACAAAGTTGAAAAAGATACGTAGATGGGTTTTGAAAAAATGAGCTAAATGGGGAATATTGAAGTTATATTGAATGGATTGCAAGGGGGCTGATTCCGATACGTAATAGGTTTAGCAAAGTAATATCACTACCGGCTTTTGAAGTTTATTGTCTCATGGGTTCAGTTCAGAAGTACAAGGCATCGATTGCTGTTTCTTTCCTCCAGTTGCCTCCCCTCTTCTAGATTAATTATATACTCTATTTTTCCTCCAGGAGGAAGGAGCAAATGTCACTGCAAACTCAGTTCATCCGGGATTCATTATGACTAATTTGATGCGGCATTCCATGAATCTAATGAGTAAGTGCCACACCGCCATACCAATCTGTCTGTATTCAGGTAACTTCCAATATTAAAATGTGTGGATTCCCGTGGTGGAGGTGGAGGTCTAATCCGTTGCCTCCTGAATGGTTTTGCCTTGGTACAGGATTTTTGAAGTTTTTCTCTCGTTTCTTGTGGAAGAATGTTCCTCAGGTAATGTGTTCTTCTCTAATTTTGTATGCATCAGGATTTTTCAAATAATGAAAAGGCCAAAAGCTATGACACTATGATTTGCAGCTTTTTTACGAAACAATTTGCACCCCAAGATGGGCGAAACATGTCTTTAGGAAGCTCAACCCTCGTTTGGAATATCACCACCCTGTTTCACCATTCAACCAAGACCTGGTTGACTTGATTTCATGTTTTGAATAAAATGGTTGGTCGAAATAAGTGACAAGCAATGGGGTTCTCAAACAAATGTTATAAAGTGTACAGGTTATTTTGAAAAGAGAGGATGGTGTTAATTGTTCAGACTTGTAAATCTCTGCTTTTGCTTTTACAGGGAGCTGCCACTACATGCTATGTTGCCTTGCATCCAGACCTGAAAGGAGTTGGTGGCAAGTACTTCGATGATTGCAATGAAATAAACCCAAGTGCCTTTGCCCAAGACAAAGATCTTGCAATGAAGCTCTGGGAATTTAGTATGAGGTTGATCAAATAACTCGTGTATATAGAGAATGCATACCAGAAGGCAAATGTTTAGCTCCTAATGTAACTCATGATATATATGGCACAACAGTTCTGCTATTAATGTCTCTCAATATATATAATACATGAGTGCACGGGAGAATTTTCAGGGAATAGTGGAAGTACTTGCTTTTGCACAAAAGCCTGATCTAATAGTGTGGACTAGGGTGACTACGATTGTGTTAGTTTGAACTTTGAAGAAATGATATATATAATGTTTTGATCTATTCGACTTTATCATGGATCATGTGATTGCATGGTAGTTATTTGTGAAACATTGAGTAATGTCTTATAATAGCTTAATCGTAGTCATACTACAAAGGTTTAAAAAATCGAATCGTCTTTTTATGTTTCATGCGTACATTGTTATATCTCTCTAAAATTAGAGATTTATATATTATATTGTGGTAAATTTTTGGGAG